>CP139502.1:159968910-160269260 GCA_021014915.2 Artemisia tridentata subsp. tridentata | reverse complement strand
GTTTCGTTGACAAAGATCATCCGGAATACGTCTACAAGCTAAAGAAGGCAATCTATGGTTTGAAACAAGCCCCACGGGCGTGGTATGACGAGTTATCATCTTTCTTATTGTCAAATAATTTCACCAAAGGAACAATTGATCCAACCTTGTTTACAAGAAAATACAAAAATGACATTTTGATTGTTCAGATTTATGTGGACGACATAATTTTTGGGTCCACTAATCCGACACATTCAAAACATTTTGAAAATCTCATGAAAAGTAAATTCGAAATGTCCATGATGGGAGAATTAAAATTCTTTTTGGGTTTACAAATTCATCAATCCCCGCGTGGAATTTTTCTAAATCAAGCTAAATACACAATTGAGATTTTGAAAAAACACGGAATGGACAATTGTGACTCTGTTGGTACTCCTATGGTCACTTCACCAAAAATTGGCGCTGACCTATATGGGAAACCCATGGATCCGAAGAAATATCGGAGCATGATTGGTTCTCTCATGTACCTAACTGCAAGCCGACCAGATATTCATTTTGCTGTTTGTTTACTTGCACGGTTTCAGGCAAGGCCTACCGAACTTCACCTCCAAGAGGTTAAACGGATCTTTCGATACCTTCGAAGAACCATTAACATGGGACTTTGGTATCCGAAGGATTCGGAGTTTACACTAATTGCCTTTTCAGATGCCGATCATGCTGGATGCCAAGTAACAGCGAAAAGTACATCAGGCGGAGCGCAATTTCTGGGAGAAAAGCTAGTAGGCTGGTCGTCAAGAAAACAAGATTGCACTGCTTTATCAACAGCAGAAGCCGAGTATGTGTCTCTATCTGCGTGTTGTGCTCAAGTCCTATGGATGAGGACACAACTCACAGATTATGGTTTCTCTTTCAACCGCATACCTTTGTATTGCGATTCAAAAAGTGCCATAGCCATCTCGTGTAACCCAGTGCAACACTCGAAGACCAAGCATATTAGAGTCCGCTACCACTTCATAAAAGAGCACGTTGAAGAGGGTACTGTTGAATTGTTTTTCGTTAAGACTGAATACCAACTCGCTGATCTATTTACTAAGGCCCTCCCAAAAGAGCGGTTTGAAAACTTAGTTCGTCGAATTGGAATGCGAAGCCTAACTCCAGAAGAGTTAGAAAGTCTTCTCGAATCTCATTGATTTGCTTCATAAAGCTTCGCATGTAAATATTTCTGTAAATATTTTGGTAATCATTTTTGTAAATATTTATGTATATATTTTTGGTAAATATATACATACTTTTTCAAAAAACAAAATATAAAAATAGAAAACTTCAAAAAGATATAAAAAAAAAAATATGAAAGACAAAATCCAAAAAATATTCTTCTGACGACATGTCTCTTGTCTAATCAATATTCTGTACGTACTTAGAAATGTCATTCAACAATGATACGGGTATTTACAGATGCTTGAGCGAGAGTTATTTTTTATGTTTTTCTAAAACATGTCGTTTCTCAAATTTCTTCATTAAGGCTTTCGTACATTTCAGTACGCGACCCGTGCTTTATTGTGAAATCTTTTATCATGGCCCGAGTATCTCAACTCGAAAAGATTTCATACTAAAGGCCACATTGAATGACTTCTGATTATTTCCAATCAGAACTCGCAATGTTAATGGCGAAAAGCTAAAACCCGTGAGCACTTAATCAAAATTGTTTCAAAAGATTTTTCAAAGTCTTTTTATAAATTTTGTGCTCACAACAACTCCCTCTAAGACTTCTAAATGCTTTTAAACTCAAAAGTTTAACCATTTGCTCTGACTAAGGGGGAGTATAAAAAGAAAATGTTCCATTTTTCATGCTAAAATCAGTCCGTCTCTCCACAAAAAGTTTCATTTTAATCAACTGTTTTCAAAAACACCACTTCATACTATTTTTGAGGGGGAGATTAAGTGTTTATATATGGGGGAGAGGACGTGATTAAAATGTGATCTAAAAGAAGTTTTATCGTTTGAATCTCAAAACGAGTTCTTCAAAAAGACTCAGCATGAACCCTCGAATTGACGAAACTAAATGTCTGTTCTCGAAAAGACATGTCCTGGACGGGTAATAATTTTAAGCTGGTTTACCAGTGATGCAAGCGTGTCTCGCAAAGGACTTGTCTGAGTAGAATGTACCAATTCGAGAGATGATCTTTGAATATGACCAGGACGGGTAATAACTTCAAGCTAGTCTAACTAGTGATGTAAGCGTGTCTCGCGAAGGTCGTGTTCATTGAAAGTCGATCATTTCAAATGTGCGAACTCTACCCAACATGTGCAATTTATTAAAAATGCATGAGCACATGTGAAGGGGGAGTGTTTCATAAATGCAAAACTCTCGATGTGTTAACAAAATGCGTTTTCTCATAAACACGTTGAGAGATTTTCACAAGGTTTAATGGCATGTGACAAATAATCTAGGATAATCATGGAGTAATAAGGTGATTATGGTTAGGTTATGTCCAATGATCCGCCAGAACCGGAGGGATCTACCCAAGGACAATCCCAATAGCTTAGCATTAGAAGTCCTTAGGTATGATTGAAAAAAGGAGTATAATGAGAAAGGAGAAAGAAGGGGTTGAAGAATGAAAAAGAAAAGTTTTTGTAAGGGTGAAAAGAAATAGCCCTCCATGAAAACTTAGGACAGAAACCGGGTCAATACATTTGCTATCGGTACTTACTAAGGTGATACTGGTATTGAAGACAAGACGTCATGGACCCAGTGACGCAATGCTCCACCCCTCCTATCCACTCAGATATCTCTTAAAAGATATTTGTTTCATTTCTCACGGAGAACACTACATAATCTATTGACCTCTCACTCCGAGATGTGTTGATATTGAAAAGGTGGCACTCTGCTCCATGCCTCCGATGACTAAAACCAAAACGCACATTATTGAGTCTAGAGACATGAGATTCATCAAAAGATCTCTTAGGAACACTTCCTATGCAATACACTTGTGTTCACTATAAAGGATACAAGTTGTATGAGTCTTAATGAGATCAAAGGATCTTGCCTCGTGACATGATGGCCAAAGGACGAATTATTGCTAACTGTTTTATGCAGGTACCAACGAAAGTCTATCAACCATCATCATCTACAACGACGACGCTTCAGGACAGAAGATGTAGATCAAGGCAAGAAACACTCAAAGTCAACTCTTTGAAGATCACAGTGCACGAAGGAACATTGAACGAAGAATATTATACATTGACACATGAAGTTCAAGACGGCAAATGCAAAAGACCAATCACAGGAGCATCATTGAAATGACCATCCCTTAGGGGGAGATTGTTAGCAATCATTTTATGTTAAATATAAAGTGATGGTCATTTGCTAATAACTTAATGTGTCATGTACAATATTTAGTTAGTTTAAGTGGGCTTATGGCATTAGTTTATTTGTAAAGTTAGTATATGTGTAGTGCAACATAAGCCCATTCCATGTTAATTGTAAAAGCCCACCAAAGCCCTCTTTGGTTGGCTGAGAAACACAAAACCACGCCACACACACTCTTTCACAATATGCCTCATTCAAGATAAGAAAAGAGTGTGTGTGTGTATCCAAGTCCACCCAAGTCTATGTATTATCTTCTCTTATTGAATATAATCATTAGACTTGAAATTTAACCATATGATCCATACAACTCTATTTTCTATTGTTCTTAAGTGATTGTGAGTGTCATCATCAAGTGTTTGTGTGTATGATAAAGAAGAGATTTATGGTGTAACATAGTCAGTCTAGTTATAGTTTGTTGTAAATCATGAATTATGATATTTGCTAACATAGGAAGGGTTTTGCTAAACACTTCATATTGGGCAATGTTTAAGCCACATTAAACAATCTGTTTTTTTCCATATTTAAAATAATTATGCATTTAATGCACAATAAATGAACATAAAAATTAACTTAAATATACACCATTTATGATTTAACAAAGTTAAAATTTCCTTTTATATTCATATTAAACATTGCCCAGTGGGCATTGTTTAGCAAAACCCATATAGGAAAAAGAACACGAAAACATATTAAAGTAGTCGATATCAGTTGGTTGTTATTATTTCTCTTTCTACTATAATACAAAACATAAACAAAGTGGCAAAAGCGACACATACATGAATGAAACCTTAATAATATGGTGCAATAATTTGTAGGGGGATATTCTTTGAAAAAGCATCGTACTTGTCAAAAATATATGTTTCGTCTAGCGAATAAAATTTTTGCAGAAAATAACTATCCAAGTTACATAAATGGTCTTTTTTAAGCATTATGACCATTTTACCCTTCCAAGTTAAATAAATGGTCTCTGTGGGTTTGCGAAAATTGCATCCAGCGTCCTTACGCTAAATTACATAAATGGTCCCTGTCCCTACGCTAAATTGCGTCCAACGTCCCTATTTTTTTCGAATTATTTTTTTCCAACCTTTTTTTCTCGAAAAGTTTTTTTTTTCTGAAATGTTTTTTCGAAATTATTTCTTTTTAGAAATTTTTTTAGAATTTTTTTTTTGAAAAAAATTTCTAAAAATTTTTTTTCAGAAAAAAAAAATGGAAAAAAAAATATATTTTTCTAAAAAAATTATTTCAAGAAAAAAAATTTCTAAAAAAAATTTCTAAAAATTGTTTTTTTTTTTTTTTCGAAAAATATTTCAAAATTTTTTTTTTTCAGAAAAATAAAATGGAAAAAAAATAATTTCGGAAAAAAAAATATTTTTCTAAAAAAAATTTCTAAAAAAAAAATTTTTTTTTCGAAAAAAGTTTCTAAAAATTTTATTTCAGAAAAAATAAATGGAAAAAAAAAATAATTTCGAAAAAAATAATTGTTTTTCTAAAAAAATTATTTCAGAAAAAAAATAATTTCGGAAAAACATTTCGGAAAAAAAATATTTTTGAAAAAAAAATTGGAAAAAAAAATTCGAAAAAAAATAGGGACGTTGGCCGCAATTTAGCGTAGGGACAGGGACCATTTATGTAATTTAGCGTAAGGACGGTGGATGCAATTTTCAAATAATCTAGGGTAAAATGGTCATTACCGATTTTTTTTGTTTTGTTTTTAGTACTTAAAAAAGACCATTTATGTAACTTGGATAGTCATTTTTTGCAAAATTTTAGTTTGCTACGCGAAACACATATTTGTGACAAGTATGATGCCCATAATTTGTAGGCAAAGATCAAATCGCTGACTACTATAATGATGGGAACTTCTTTTGCCCTAACGACTCCAAGTGGGATTGTTATCGGAATATTGATAAGCAATACATATGATGAAAAAAGTTCTAAAGCTCTAGTCGTGGAGGGTGTACTGAATGCTGCATCAGCAGGAATATTGATTTATATGGCACTCGTCGATCTCCTTTCACCCGATTTTAAGAATCCTAGAATGCAAAATAACAAGCTCCTTCTACTTAGTTCCAATGTTTTTCTTTTTCTTGGTACCGGACTTATGTCACTCCTGACTAAATGGGCTTGATGTGTCATGTGTGTGTATATGCGCACATGAATACTGAATAACGGTGCGTATAAAAAATTCTTTAGCAGAATGTGTATGTATACTAAAACGGAATATGGAAACATGGATATTGTTAGATGTTTTGACTTTAACTCCTAAGGGTAGTTTAGTAATTTTGGTACTATGTAGTTTATTTTACTTTGTAAGGGCAGTTTGGTCATTTTGTGCACTACATACTTAAGTACCAGGAAACTAGTATGTCGGTTAGTTGATATAACCATAGCAGCAGAACATAATTTTGTACCTGGACTCCTTTTTTTGATAATAATAGAAAGATCAGCCTTTTGCTCCATAACATCTGATGATGTTTTTCCCTTGTTCTTCCTGATTATTGTGCTGCTGCTACTGGTCTTTTTAAATTGATTATCTCTATTTGATCCTAACAAATTGGTATCAAGAGCCAGCCACTCGATCGATTGATTTGGGGTTTTTGATCGACACTTGTTTCTGGTTGATTTCAAGATTAAATATCTTGATATCGTTTGAATTTGTTTTTGTTTGGTGGTTTGTTGCTGTCGATCAATATTGAAGACCAGGTTTGTTGTTCTTTGTTATTGTTCAATTGACTATAGCTTGTGCTTGTTGATAAGTTGAAGTGTTTGTCAATTGGGGATTTGGGATAATCATAATTTATTTTGTGAGAGTTTTTGTTAGAACAGTCATCAGAAACCCATTTGGATAATTATGTCTTCTCAAACACAATCACCATCACCATCAGTAAGTAGTATTGAGAAGTTTAATGGCAAAAGTAATTTTAGTTTATGGCGAATCAAAGTTCGAGCCTTATTGAAACAACAAGGTATTTGGGCACCTTTAGCCGGTCCCAAACCGGCTGATATGACTGATGCAAAGTATAACTCACTAGATGAAAAGGCGCATTCCACTATTTTGCTATCTTTATCGGACGAGGTTCTTTATGAGGTTGCTGATGAGGAAACGGCTTCTGGTGTATGGAAGAAGTTAGAAAAGCTTTACATGACGAAGTCGTTGACGAATAAGTTGTTATTGAAGCAACGTTTGTTTTCACTACGAATGAAAGAGGGCTCAGCATTAAAAGATCATCTTGATTCATTGAACTCGATCTTGATGGATTTAAAAAATGTGGATGTCAAGATTGATGATGAAGATGCGGCTCTTATTCTTCTAGTATCGTTGCCTCCCTCATATGAGAACTTTGTAAACTCATTTGTTGTTGGTAAAGACACCATCACATTAGAAGATGTTCGATCTAGTTTGCATTCCCGAGAGCTTCGTCATCAAGCATCGGGAACTTCGGAATCTCAACCTGTCGGCTTATCAACTACAAGTCATGATAGGGGCCATGATAGGGGTAGATCTCGAATACAGCAGAAAGGCAAAGGAAAAGGCAGATATAAAGATAGATCGAAGTCCAGATCTCGAGGGTCAAATCCTCGAGATACTTGTCATTATTGCAAAGAGGAAGGGCATTGGAAGTACAATTGTCCTAGGCTTAAGGAAAAAGGTCACGTAGCGGCTGTTTCTAAAGATGACTCGGGCTCGGAACACTATGTGGTACTTTCAGTAGTTGATTATAAAGGTACACCAGTTGCTTGGATTATGGATTCCGCTTGTTCTTTTAATATGAGTCCCAATCGGGATTGGCTTGTGACATATGAAGAATTTGATGGTGGGCATGTCTTTATGGGCAACGATACACCGTGCAAAGTTGTTGGCATTGGAACAATTCGAATTAAGATGCATGATGGAGTTGTTAGAACCCTCACTGATGTTCGCCATGTTCCAGATCTTAAGAAGAATTTGATCTCACTAGGTATGTTGGACTCTAAAGGTTTCAAATACACTAGTGAGAATGGTGTACTACGTGTTTTGAAAGGTGTTTTGGTAGTTATGAAAGCAACAAAAGGTGCTTCTTCTCTTTACACTTTACAAGGTGAAACTATCACAGGTTCTGCTTCTGTATCTTGTTCAGAGAAAAGTAACTCAGATTTGACGATGTTGTGGCATATGCGCCTTGGTCACATGAGTGAAAAAGGCATGGTCATATTGAGCAAACGGGGATTACTTGATAGCCACAAGGTGGCTAACTTGGAGTTTTGTGAGCATTGTGTCATCGGGAAACAAAAGCGGGTGAGTTTCTCGAAGGCAATTCATCAGACGAAGGCGAGTCTTGATTATCTTCATGCAGATTGTTGGGGGCCTTCACGAGTACCTTCTCTCGGTGGTGCTCGATATTTTCTCTCGATCATTGATGATTTCTCAAGAATGACGTGGGTGTTCATGATGAAACACAAGAGTCAGGCGTTTGAGAAATTTAAGAATTGGAAGGTTCTAATTGAAAACCAAACTGGAAGGAAGATTAAGCGTCTTCGCACTGATAATGGTTTGGAGTTTTGTTCAAGGGAGTTTGATGACTTTTGCAGAAATGAAGGAATTGCTAGGCATTATACAGTTCGTTATACTCCTCAACAAAACGGGGTAGCTGAACGAATGAACAGGACTCTATTAGAGAGAGCTCGATGCCTACTGTTGAATGCAGGATTAGAGAGAAGTTTTTGGGCCGAAGCACTCAATACGGCTTGCTATCTAATCAATAGGTCTCCTGCCACCGCTATTGATTGTAAGACTCCCATTGAAGTTTGGTCCGGGAAGCCCGCGGATTATTCAAAGCTTCGTGTTTTTGGATGTCCCGCATATTATCATGTTAGTGAAGGAAAGTTAGATCCGAGAGCCAAGAAAGGCATTTTCATGGGATACGGTGATGGGGTTAAAGGCTATCGAATTTGGTCACCATCTGAAAGAAGAGTTATTCTTAGCCGAGATGTGACATTTGACGAGGATTACTTGTTTCGCATGAAACAAGATCCATCCGAATCGAAGCTTGAAGAGGATGTTTCCGAAAAGGTGGAGGATGTTACTAAACCGGTGGAGCACGTTGTTCCAGGAGATATGGATCACGATACTACTTCACCAGTGGTTGATGAAGATGATCAACCAAATTCACCACATTTGGAACATGAACAAGATAGGTCTATAGCCCATGATAGACCTCGTTGAAATGCAAAAGCCCCTAGTCGATTTGGTTTTGAGGACTATGTTGCATACGCATTGCAAGTAGATGAAGAGGTGGAGTCTCTTGAGCCGACTACTTATCGAGAGGCTATTACTTCTAAAGAGTCTGATATGTGGATTGCGGCTATGGGTGAAGAGATAGAATCTCTTCAGAAGAATAATACATGGGAATTGGTGAAACTACCTGAACGAAGGAAAATTATTGGTTGTAAGTGGGTTTTCAAGAAGAAAACCAGCTTACCGGGTTCGGACACCATTAGGTTCAAGGCACGTTTGGTCGCGAAGGGATTTAGCCAAAAGGAGGGAATCGATTACAATGAGATTTTCTCCCCGGTGGTACGTCATACATCTATTCGGGTGTTACTATCCTTGGTAGCACATCACGATTTGGAGTTAGAACAATTAGATGTAAAGACCGCATTTCTTCACGGTGACCTTGAGGAAGAAATTTATATGAACCAACCCGAAGGTTTCGTTGTTCAAGGAAAAGAAGACTACGTTTGCAAGCTCCGAAAATCTCTCTATGGTTTGAAACAGTCGCCGAGACAATGGTACAAGAGATTTGATAGCTTTATGGTAAAGCATGGTTTTAGTAGAAGTGCTTATGATTGTTGTGTCTATCATAAAAAGGCACCGTCTGGATCACTTATCTACCTGCTCTTGTATGTTGATGATATGCTTGTAGCGGCTAAAGACATAGACGAGGTTAATAAGTTGAAGATTCTTCTCAACACAGAATTTGATATGAAAGATTTGGGAGCAGCTCGAAAAATTTTGGGTATGGAAATCATTCGAGATCGAAAACATGGCAAGCTTTTCTTATCACAGAAAAGTTACATCGAGAAGATTATTTCTCATTTTGGCATGAGTTCGGCAAAATCGGTAAACACTCCTTCCTCAGCAAATTTTCGTTTATCTACTGCTTGTGCTCCTCAAAGTGAGGCAGAAATACAATATATGTCCCGAATACCCTATGCTAGTGCTGTTGGAAGTTTGATGTATGCTATGGTTTGCACAAGGCCGGATATAGCTCACGCAATGAGTGTTGTGTCACGATATATGGCTCATCCCGGAAAAGAGCATTGGAATGCGGTGAAACGCATTTTTCGTTATTTGAAAGGGACATCTGATGTTGGGCTTATTTACGGTGGTGAACGTGAATATTTGGTTGCCGGATACTCAGATTCGGATTTTGCTACGGATATTGATGCTAGAAGATCCTTGACAGGTTATGTTTTCACTATTGGAAATTCGGTTGTAAGTTGGAAAGCTACATTACAACCATCAGTTGCTTTATCTACTACCGAAGTTGAGTACATGGCTTTAACCGAAGCAGCTAAGGAAGGGATTTGGTTGAAAGGTTTGATTGAAGATCTTGGTTTCCCTCAAGATCAAGCGACCGTGTTTTGCGATAGCATGAGTGCTATTTGCTTGGCTAAAGACCAAGTATACCATGACCGGACTAAACACATAGATGTTCGTTATCACTTTATTCGTACGGAAAGGAGAATCAAAGTGAAGAAGATTGGCACTCAAGACAATCCTGCGGATGTGTTTATTAAACCGGTTCCTTTGAGCAAGTTTCGTCACAGTTTGGATTTGCTCAATATTGATAATTGGAAATATAGTGTGACTTAGGAGCTAAAGTCAAGGTGGAGATTGTTAGATGTTTTGACTTTAACTCCTAAGGGTAGTTTAGTAATTTTGGTACTATGTAGTTTATTTTACTTTGTAAGGGCAGTTTGGTCATTTTGTGCACTACATACTTAAGTACCAGGAAACTAGTATGTCGGTTAGTTGATATAACCATAGCAGCAGAACATAATTTTGTACCTGGACTCCTTTTTTTGATAATAATAGAAAGATCAGCCTTTTGCTCCATAACATCTGATGATGTTTTTCCCTTGTTCTTCCTGATTATTGTGCTGCTGCTACTGGTCTTTTTAAATTGATTATCTCTATTTGATCCTAACAGATATGATCTTGTATTCACTTGACTTGTAATTAAATAGTAGAGGATTAACTACATTGATCAAACACGTACAAGCATTATAGGTTGATTCTAACCGCTCAAAATTTCAATAACTAAATATAAACTTAATACTAATATAAATTCAATAAATTAAAAAGGTAGAGAATTATTAACCAATTGTCCAAACTTTAAAAGTAATAATCACAGCACCAAATACTAATACAACTAATCACTCCTTTTAGCAGGGTACCCGCTCTTTGCGGCGGCGGGTACCCTGTAACTAAAATTTCCGTCGACTAATATTTTATGATTATATGTTTTTCGTGTCGAATGTTGATAGTATTATAGAGTTGATATGTACTCGTTCATTGCTTCTTATGATGATGAATGTAATAAGAGGCGTTTGATAAAAATAAAAGACATGAAGATGAGAAAGTTGACAGAAATGACGATAAAGAGAAAAGTATAAAACATACGACCATTAAGCTTAAAATATTAAGGTATAGTTAAAGGGTCATTACACTTGGTAAAATAAGTGATTGTACGATTAGAAAATATATGGTTTGTTTGTAACATGTCAAATATATGATGAACACATTAGTTAGTAGCTTTCATCATTTGTATTGTTTTATTAGTTGTATTTTTCAATTTTCATGTAGTGATTTTTTATTAGTTACATCAATTGTTGGTTTTTTAAACATAATTTCATAATAAATAAGTGTGTACAATTAATATTTTAATACTGTCATTCTAAAAATTTCTCAAATGCTGTATAATGCAGTAGAGATAAATGATTAAAAAATAAAACTAAAGTATTCAATAAATAAAAGAAATAAAATCCAATAAATAGATCGATGAATTAGGGCGTTGAGGAATCCTTTTCATATAATCCTTTTCAACAGCAAAAACATCAACCAAATTCACCAAGCCCACTGAAACAGCCTGAACCATCGAGCGATGGTGGTCGTAAGTGGGTGGTGGTTTAAAGAGAGTGTATTTTGGGTGGTCTGTGTTTTTAGGTTTTGTGTGGGTGTTTATATGTTTTTAGGTTTTGGAGGGCTGTTACGAAATAGACTTTTAAAAGGGTATAAATTGAGTAATGAATTGTTACAAATTTAGTTGTTACGAATTGGGCTATTTAAGACACTTAAATGAAATTCGGGCAATCTAACCCCAATATTCAAAAAACGTATGCATCACTGTATTGAAAAACGTATATGGTGAACAACATTGACTAATGGCTCATAAATTTCCTATTAAAAAAATGTTTTTGGTCTTAATTATTTTAATACTTCGTTATTTAGAAAGTCTCAAATGCTTCATATAGTAGTATAGATTAATTTATTATTAAATCAGAAAGAAGTGTCCTCAAATGAGTGTGATCCAATACATACAAAAAAAATTAACATATTCCCAAACATGGATGCAATCTAAGTAACACAGTACTCACACTTACTAACTCTTTTGTGTAACTAAACAATTACAACAATAATACTGAAAGAGAGAGAGGGGGGGGGGGGGGGGAGGGAGAGAGATATTGGGGAATCTCATTGCTATTACTCAAACAAACATGAAACGTATGCTTGCATATTCGTCCATAGGTCAAAATGGATATGTAATTATTGAAATAATTGTTAGAGACTCAAATGATGGATATGCAAGCATGATAACTTATATGTTGTTCTATATCTCCATGAATCTAGGAACTTTTGCTTGCATTGTCTTATTTGGTCTACGTACCGAAACTGAGAACATTCGGGATTATGCAGGATTATGCATGAAAGATCCTTTTTTGGCTATCACTTTAGCCATATGTCTCTTATCCATAGGAGGTCTTCCTCCACTATCAGGTTTTTTTGGAACTCTATTTATTATGGTGTGGATGGCATGCAGGCCTATATTTCTTGGTTTTAATAGCACTCCTTACAAGCGAGTGAGAGAGAGAGAGAGAAGGGGGGGGAGAGAGAGAGAGTATCAAAACCTTTCAATTAAACCCTAGTAAAAATAAACTTGACAAAAAGAGAACAAAACTTGTGAACTATTAGATAATAATAGAACCAATCTCTGTACTTACTATAAACATTAGAAACTTGTATTTCCAACATCCTTCCTCAAGTTTATAATGTATACATATTAAGTAAAGTTAATTAATTTGGAGCACAACCCAACATTCAGCACTTCCAAGTACCTTTGTCAAAATATCCACAATTTGATTTGCAGACTTAACTTTAACAGTTTTTATTAATACATAAGCAACCTTTTTTCTTACCAAGTGAACATTAATATCAAAATGTTTTGTTTTCTCATGCATAAAAGGATTAACTGTTATTTTAATAGTAAAACTGTTACCACAATACAAATTTATGGAATAACATTATAAACATTTAAATCCTTTAAAATGTTTAAAATCCACATAACTTCACAGGTTGCAGATGCCATTGACCTACAGCTAATGATCTACAAAGAGTTGACTGCATTTTACTCTTCCAGAACACCAAACGCCCACAAAAATAAACATATTAACGAGACACAGACCTTTTGGTCATTTTACATTTAGCCCAGTCTGAGTCTACATAAGCAGACACTATAAACACTTAGCCCTTGTATACTCAATACCTGTACCTGGAGCTAGTTTCAAGTACCTCAACACTCTCAATATTGCAACAAAGTGTGACTGAAGTGGGGCTTGTATGTCTTGACTCAAACAATGTACAAAATATGATATATCAGATCTTGTGGCGCGCGCGCGCACACACGCACGCACGCACGCACACACACACACACACACACACACACACACACACACACACACACACACACACACACACACACACATATATATATATATACACACACACACACATATATATATATATATATATATATATATTAAAAAACTTATCATTTGTATACTCTTTATGAGCCAAAACTACATTTTCTGGCAAATGAGTTAAAATAGGTTTACATGCCAAAAGACCAAACTCATGCAGAAGCTCTAAACAATACTTTATCAAAGACAAAAACATATATTTTTTTTTGTTACAAAACTTCAATAACAAGAAAAAAAGTTTGACTCGCCTAAATCTTTGATTTTTCATTTTTTCATTTTAAAAGTTTTTGAACCTTTCCATTTCAACAATGTTATTACCAGTTACAACAATATCATCTACATAGACCACATGCTAAAAACAACCCATCATTGTTTTTAGTATATAAAGAATGATCATGCTTACTTTGAACAAACCCAACTTCATTAATAGCTTTAGATAACTTATGATTTCACTATTTAGAAGCCTGCTTAAGCCCATACAAAGATTTAGTTGGAAATGAAAGTAATTTTTTTTGTAAAAAGTCTAGAGACTAGTTTTGTCATTATGCCTAAGTTTGTCTTATAAGTATAAAAGGCTTGAATATCTCTTTGTAACTTAACATATTCACAATTCAGAAAAAGCTTAATAGTGAAAATTCTCTCTACCTCTCAACACATACATCACGCATATCAGACACACATACTTCAATCCAAAACTTTAGCTCTTGTTATGTGATTCTACATGTGGTATCAGAGCTAAATGTGTTGTTCATTGATTCACTCAGAGGGGTCTCAGAGGGATATGCAATAGGTGTGGTCGCATAAGGCCTCCACTTAAAATGGGCCATATTTTTATTAGTTTGCATAGAAAAATGTATAATATTAAACATATGTGAGTTATATAATTAAAGTTTATTTGCAATTTCTCTTTAGTTTACAAGTTTAATAGGGCATTTTTGTTGTTATTGCTTAGAACCATCGAAAATCACGAGACGACCTTGGATTCACTCATTCTAAAAACACACAATTCACATATATTTGTCTTCTATACCTCCTCAATACACGAATTTTTGGAAACCAATTGAGTCTTTCATGGTTAAAATTGATGGGTAAATGTATTATGAGTCTTTTTAAGTAGTTTCTGGGTGATTTGATTGGTTGATCATAAGTGATTTTGGTGTTAGAAGACTAAAAGTTTAAAATAGCTTAAAATTTGCTTATTTTTGTAATTAAATCTAGTGGGAGTGAGTGTTTTACATCACAATTTATCTTATTAATCATTTAAAAACGAAAGTAGTGTAATTTGAATGGTTAAAAATGGTTGAAAATTGAATTTTTAGTTACTTTGTTGAAGAATGTGTACAAAGTTTGAAGAAAGTGCGCAAGGTTTATAACGTTGAGAAAATGTGTGGACTATTTTTACAAAACGTGCACTAGTTTGGAGAGGTTTGGCTACTCGCACACATTTTGTGACCAAGTGTAACACTTTTGAGAAATAACACACATACAAGTGTACCATTTTTGGAAGAACAAGTGTATCATTCTTAGAAACGTGTGCGAACTAGTGTAACAAATTGAAAAGTGTGTGTACCATTTTGAAAAATGTCACACATACTCAAGTGTAACATCTAGAGAAAATGTAACACATACTCAAGTGTAACATTTTGAAAAAAAAATATCACACATGCTCAAGTGTCACATTTTGAGAAAACATCACACGTGCTCCAACTGTAACATTTTGTGAAAACATCACACATACTCAAGTGTAACATTTCGTTAAAACGACACACTTACTAGTGTATCATTTTGAACCACTACAAAAGAAACCAGGAGGAGGAACTTGTACACATCGTCAGTAAGATCTTCATACAAGAAAGCATTATTAACATCCACTTGATACAACTTCCAATCATTCCGAGATGCCAAACTAGTCGTACATCTAACAATTCCCATTTTAACAATTGAGCTAAAGGTGTCTTATAAGTCAATACTCAATACCTTCTCTTTGACTATAACCTCAACAACTAAGCTAAAAGATGCATATTTCTGAATAATTCTTTGAGGAAAACAGTGAAAGAATTTTTGCACTTGAATACTCTTAAGCAGTTATTCCGGATTTACCGGAAGAAAGAAGATCCTTATTTTCTTTCATAATGACAAAGCTTTTAGTTTCTAAGATGACAAGATATGTCATCTGTAAGTTTGTAACTCTAAAATAGATATGACATGCGCATCATGGGGAAAAACTCTCCAGTGGATCATAAGGTACTGAAGCCAGGAAGAAATGAAAACGATTTTGTGCAACTTTATTAATATATTACATATACGAACTAAAGCCGAGAAGAAATAAAAATGATTTGTGTAACTTTATATGTATCTTATCTAATATCTAAATGTTCAATGGGTTAATCTTTTTTTTCACATTCATCTATGCAAAATCAATAATCATTATGAACCGTTGACGATCACACTAGCTATCATTATATTATGTGATGAATCTCAATGAAAAGAAGCTAGAAAGTCGCAAACAATCAAGCATTTTCGAATTTACAATTTCTTCGTTAGAAAGAATGATATTTCCGGTGCGTGCGATAGTATCGTATACAGAACTCTGACGTAACGTGCGGGTTGAAATCCTCGTTTGTACACAATTACAAAACGGAAATATTTTTATTACACTTTTATGTTCAAAAATGCTATGATATATAACATGTAATAATCTTATAAATACGTGTGTACTTAAGAGCAATATCTTGACGGAAGTTTAAACTTTTTCCAAAAACGTGAAGAATATAATAAAAAATGAAAAATTTGTTGCTCAATGTGCATGTTGATTAGAGTAACGAGTTAGGATAAATGAGAAAGAATAGAAATAATCACAAGTACATATTTCAGATGCACTTACAAAATGAATGCATCTTTCTTCAAATTTTCCTCTTCATTTAAAATGTGTGACTAAGATTACTTCTTATCCTTCTATTTTAATTATTATTATCACCGTATCCCTTTCCTGAAAGTAACAAGCTATTACTATTAATTTGTTGCTTTTAATAATTACTAGCATGGTACCCGCGCAAAGCAGCGGGTTCGGAGACGAATGTTATTTAGCGATTTACGGATTTTAATTTTTATTGGCGAATATTGTTTAACGATTTTATATAATAGATGATATTTTCGAAAGATTGTGAGTTTGTGTTGTGAGATTGTAAGAGTTATGTGTATTGGTTTCTTGTTGTATTCTAAAAATTCACTTGCATGTTGCATATGTTTTTGTTTTTGCAATAATTCAACAAAAGTCCATTGTCTCCCAACGGTTAGGATGTTTGGTTTACCCTAATAAAATGGAACTTAAAAAACTAAAATTTGTTGCATTCTTATTGTGTGCACTAATAACCACCAAAGTGTTGGCCGATTGCACTTGTGAACAAGCGGATGAATTCACCGGTGACAAAAGCAAAGCTCTCACTTACAAACTAATCGCACTAGTTTCGATTCACGTATTTGGTGGCATCGGTGTTTCTTTACCCTTTTCAGGCAAGTTTTTCCCGGCCTTATGCCATGAGAATGACGGTTTCTTCATAGTGAAAGCATTAGCAACGGGCGTGATCTTAGCAACTGGTTTTATTCATACTCTTCCTGATTCTTTTGAGAGCGTAACTTCGCCTTTTTTGAAAGAACACCCGTCGGGGGATTTTCCATTCGCGGGGTTTATGGTTATGGCGGCTATTTATGAGATGAAAAGTTCAAAATATCTACGAGTAATATATTTTATTCGTACTTAACCTAATACTTTGTACATGCATATAGACACAAAAGTCTTGATACTAGTTTCAGTTGAAATCTTATAAACTCGTGTTCCAGACATGTTGCCGATCTTTAGATTTCAACTCTAAATCTTTGCTTTGAGCTTGATAAAAGTGAAACGATCTTCTTTTATTTTATTTTTATTTCCCGTGATCTTGCGTGTAATATTATATATATTCTTATTGCAAAGAAAAAGTAATAAAACCCTCGTTTGAATCAAGTATAAGCTCAAACTACGTACTAGAAGTTTGACTTATTTCCACTTTGCGTTAGGATTATATATACATATATCCATTTAGAAGTGAAATTTAAAAACACATTCAAAGAGGCAAAAACAGAGCTTAGTTACAGTAAAGCAAACATGACCAAAATAGTAAAAAAGCAAACCAAAAATCAAGTAATCTAAACTAGTCTCCAAAAATATATCACTTTTTTTTTTATTACAGTCAAATGGTTCACTGAGTAATTGTGCAGCCTGTGTCCCGATCCCATTACCAGCCTACCATGTAGAGTCCATCAACAACTATCTTTTGTTTGCATTTTTTCAGTCATCTCACTTTTACTCAAGTAATGCCATTGTAGCTATAACAACATTTGTTTTTATAAAATATTTTCATCATTTTTCTGGTCATCTTATCACACATAAAATGTTTTTCCGGTCATCTCATCCCATATTTTCATCATTTTTTTTAAAAAAAGATCGGGTTATTGAAGATGACCACTTTGAGGTTCATCGAAGTGCTTAAATGTTAACTTACTTCCTTTTTTTTTTTTCTTTTTTCTTTTTTTCATCTTTTTTTTTATAATTTTTTTGTTAAAATACTAAGTATGTGAACGGTGTTTGTGAAGATATTTTATCATATCTAAGTTATTTTTGTTATGAATTGTTCATATGTTGTTCGAATGTTGTTATGATGCATGGTTTGTTGTTCAAGGTGTCAATCTAACAATGACTAGGATTAGGTTTGTTGTATATTAGGACATGTAAAACTCCCCGATGACTAATTTGAGTGATGATATTACTTACTATCACGGAGTTGAGAACATGAAAAAAGAATTGAAACATGAATGACTAAATCTAGAATTCTCTGGGATACATGGGTATGGTAGTAAAACTCTAATAGAACCACCTAGAAAAGAATGCCATAAGGATGTAGTGGAATTAAAAACGTCCCGAGTGGATTGAAAGACGTTGTTGACAAAGAGATGATGCTAGAGTTGTTCAGGGATGCTCAAGACCACCCTCCCCCGTCCTACATTATGCTGATTACAGGGGGTGACGATTTTACGAAGGCCCTCGCAGACTTGAGTAACTTGAGTTACACCACAATTCTACCTTACCCAGAAAAAGCTTCCTCATCAACATACCGAAATTTTGTCATCACAAGGTTAAGTGGGATAAGTTGTATAAAACTCAGATTCTGAGAACAAATCTACTTTTTGGGAGAAAAACAGTTTGCAACTAAAACTTAGAAGAGAACCAAATTTGGACGTGGATATAGAAACAATTGTACTCTGGGACGCGGAGGTAAGTGTAACACCCTGCCTAATAGGCTACAATATTGTCCGCTTTGCCCGTATACTCACGGTTTTTCATTTGTGGCCCTCATATGAAAAATTCATGGCAAGTCACCCAAGCTAGTACTACTCTTACACGAGCACGCTTAACCATATGGGTGATCAACCGTTAGACCACAAAACGCGTTGTTGGTATATAAGGCGAATGTTAATATATGTCCCAGCATCACTCCTAGTCACGAACAATGTGGGATTTGCCGAGCGTGTTACATTCACCCCCTTAGGGGAATCCCGTCCCGGGATTCAGTTGGGTAACAACCTGTCTAAGGTTATGTCGGATTGAGATATGCATGATAGTTTCTATAGTTATTGGACTATTACTGTTCTGAACTGTTCGAATGTTGTTCTTATGTATGGTTTGTTGTTCCAGGTGTCAATCTAACAATGATTAGGATTAGGCTTGTTGTATATTGGGACATAGAAAACTCCTCGAAATATGAGTGATGATTTTACTTACTATCATGGAGTTGAGAGCATGAAAAAACAATTGAAACATAAATTCCTAAATCTGGAATTCTCTGGGATACATGGGTATGGTAGTAAAAGTCTAAGTAAACCATTTAAAAAAGAATGCCATAAGGTTGTAGTGGAATTAAAAGACGTCCCGAGCGGATTGAAAGACGTTGTTGACAAAGACATGATGCTAGATTTGTTCATGGATGCTCAAGACCACCCTCCCCCATCCTACATTATGCTGATTACGGGAGATGGCGATTTTACGAAGGCCCTCGCAGAATTGAGTAACTTGAGTTACACCACAATTCTACCTTACCCAGAAAAAGCTTCCTCATTAACATACCGAAATTTTGTCATCACAAAGTTAAGTGGGATAAGTTGAATAAAACCCAGATTCTGAGAACAAGTCTACTTTTTGGGAGAAAAATAGCTTGCAACTAAGACTTAGAAGAGAACCAAATTTGGACGTGGATATGGAAATAGTTGTACTCTGTGACGCAGAGGTATGCGTAACACCCCGCCTTATAGACTACAATATTGTCCGCTTTGCCCATATGTTCATGGGGGGTTTTTTTTTTTGTATATAAGGCGAATGTTAACATATGTCCCAGCATCACTCCTAGTCACGACCAATGTGGTATTTACCAAGGGTGTTACAATCACCCCCCTTAGGGGAATCCCGTCCCGGGATTCAGTTGGGTAACAACCCTGTCTAAGGTTATGTCGGGTTGAGATATGCATGATAGTTTCTATAGTTATTGGACTACTACTGTTCTGAACTGTTAATATGTTGTTCGAATGTTGCTCTTATGCATGGTTTGTTGTTCTAGGTGTCAATCTAAAAATAAATATGATTAGGCTTGTTGTATATTGGGACATGGAAAACTCGCCGATGACTAATTTGAGTGATGATTTTACTTACTATCATGGAGTTGAGAACATGAAAAAACAATTGAAACATAAATTCCTAAATCTAGAATTTTCTGGGATACATAGGTATGGTAGTAAAAGTCTAAGTGAACCATCTCGAAAAGAATGCCATAAGGTTGTAGTGGAATTATACGACGTCCTGAGTGGATTGAAATACGCTGTTGTGAATGCGATGATGCTAGATTTGTTCAGGGACGCTCACGACCACCCTCCCCCATCCTACATTATGCTGATTACGGGGGATGGCCATTTTACGAAGGCCCTCGCAGAATTGAGTAACTTTGGTTACACCATAATTCTAGCTTAACCAGAAAAATCTTCCTAATTAACATACCAAATTTTGTCATCGCAAAGTTAAGTGGGATAAGTTGTATAAAAACTCAGATTCTGAGAACAAATCTACTTTTTGGGAGAAGAACAGCTTGCAACTAAAACTTATAAGAGAACCAAATTTGGACATGGATATGTAAACAACTGTATTCTAGGACGCGGAGGTATGTGTAACACCCCACCTTATAAACTATAATATTTTTCGCTTTGCCCGTAGGATCACGGTTTTTCTTTTTTGGCCCACATATAAGACTTACCGGTAGGTCACCCATGCCAGTACTACTCTCACACGAGCACGCTTAATCGTATTGGCGATTAACCGTTAGATCACAAAACGCATTGTTGGTATATAAGGCAAATGTTAACATATGTCCTAACATCATTCCAAGTTACGACCAATGTAGGATTTCCCTAGGGTTTTACATTCACCCCCTTAAGGGAATCCCGTCCCGAGATTCAGTTGGGTAACAACCCTGTCTAAGGTTATGTTGGATTGATGGTTTGTTGTTTAATAGTTTCTATAGTTAATAGACTACTGATGTTTTGATCTGTTCATATGTTGTTCGAATGTTGTTCTGATGCATGGTTTGTTGTTCTAGGTGTCAATCTGACAATGACTAGGATTATGCTTGTTGTATATTGGCACATGGAAAACTCCCTGATGACTAATTTGAGTGATGATTTTACTTACTATCATGGAGTTGAGAACATGAAAAAACAATTGAAACATAAATTCCTAAATCTAGAATTCTCTGGGATACATAGGTATGGTAGTAAAAGTCTAAGTGAACCATCTAGAAAAGAATGCCATAAGGTTGTAATGGAATTAAAAGACGTCCCGAGTGGATTGAAATACGCTATTGTGAATGCGATGATGCTAGATTTGTTCAGGGACGCTCACGACCACCCTCCCCCGTCCTACATAGATTACGGGGGATGGCGATTTTACGAAGGCCCTAGCAGAATTGTGTAACTTGGGTTACACCACAATTCTAACTTACCCAGAAAAAGCTTCCTCATTAACATACCAAAATTTTGTCATCACAAAGTTAAGTGGGACAAGTTGTATAAAAACCCAAATTCCGAGAACAAATCTACTTTTTGGGAGAAGAACAGCTTGCAACTAAAATTAGAAGAGAACCAAATTTGGACATGGATATGTAAACAACTGTATTCTAGGATGCGGAGGTATGTGTAACACCCCGCCTTATAAACCACAATATTGTCCACTTTGCCCGTAGGCTCACGATTTTCCTCTTGTGGCCCTCATATAAAACATACCAGCAGGTCACCCATGCCAGTACTACTCGCAAACGAGCACGCTTAATCGTATGGGCGATTAACCGTTAGATTACAAAACATGTTGTTGGTGTATAAGGCGAATGTTAACATATGTTACAGCATCATTCGAAGTTACGGCCAATGTGGGATTTCCCTATGGTGTTACATTCAACCACTTAGGGAATTCTGTCCCGGGATTCAGTTGGGTAACAACCCTGCCTAAGGTTATGGATATAGATATGCATGATAGTTTCTATAGTTATTTGACTACTTCTGTTTTGAATTGTTCATATGTTGTTCGAATGCTGTTCTGATGCATGGTTTGTTGTTCTAGGTGTCAATCTAACAATGACTAGGATTAGGCTTGTTGTATATTGGGACATGGAAAACTCCCCGATGACTAATTTGAGTGATAATTTTATTTAATATCATGGAGTTGAGAACATGAAAAAACAATTTAAACATAAATTCCTAAATCTGGGATTCTCTGGGATACATGGGTATGGTAGTAAAAGTCTAAGTTAACCATCTAGAAAAGAATGCCATAAGGTTGTAGTGGAATTAAAAGACGTCCTGAGTGGATTGAAATACGCCGTTGTCAACGCGATGATGCTAGATTTGTTCAGGGACGCTCACGACCACCCTCCCCCATCCTACATTATGTTGATTACATGGGATGGCAATTTTATGAAGGCCCTCGCAGAATTGAGTAACTTGGGTTACACCACAATTCTAGCTTACCCAGAAAAATCTTCCTAATTAACTTACCAAATTTTGTAATCACAAAGTTAAGTGGGATAAGTTGTATAAAATCCCAGATTCTGAGAACAAATCTACTTTTTGGGAGAAGAACAGCTTGCAAATCTTCTATTAATTGTTTTATCGGATGACCCCTATCTTCTTTTGTTGTCTTGGAAGTTCCTTATTCTGAGACACTGACCTCTAGTGAGGGAGGCCTTGCACTCTAATGATAATTATTTTTTAATTATTTTTACAAGCAAGTCGCTCTCTTATTGGTCATTTTACTATATATATTAAAAACTCCCATGCAATTATTGCAAATGAATTCCATAATAAAAATGGAACTTTAAAAACTAATATTTATTGCATTCTTATTGTTTACTCTAATAACAAGCAAAGTTTTTGCCGATTGCACTTGTGAACAAGCAGATGAATTCACCGGTGACAAAAGTAAAGCTCTCACTTACAAACTAATCGCACTCGTTTCGATTCTTGTATTTGGTGACATCGGTGTTTCTTTACACTTTGCGGGCAAATTTTTTCCGGCCTTACGCCCTGAGAATGATGGTTTCTTTGTAGTGAAAGCATTTGCAGCGGGCGTGATCTTAGGAACCTGTTTTATTCATATTCTTCCTGATGCTTTTGAGGGCTTAACTTCGCCTTGTTTGAAAGAACACATGTGGGGGGATTTTCCATTCGCGGGGTTAGTGGGTATTATTGGATGATAATTCATTAATCCATGTTTAGGGGTCATAGTGTAATTAGTTATGTGTTTAGAGTCGAGTTTGTAAAGTGTATAAGTTTAGGGTCCATGTATGTCAAGAACAAAGTTAATAACTGAATTATAGCGGTTATAGGTAGTTATTAGCGAAGGGTCGCGATGGTTCAAATGGAGCCTGTTAGTGTCGCTTCATGTAGTATATATATAGGTGTCGATACATTGTAAAAGTTAACAGAATTCATTATATACAAAAGCGTGAGTTTGTGTGTCATGTGTTTTGTTCATAGACCATGTTTGATTCGATCATAGAAGATCCAGATGGGACCAACAGTGGTATCAGAGCGTCGGTTGTTCGAATCAAACCCGGTGTTTCATTTTGTGTTTCATCAGAGATTCAAGAAGAATACGTTTGCAGATTGCAAGAAACTATACCGCAAACACCAATAAGAGAGAAGAATAACTTGGTTCAGGGAATCAAGTTTCAATAACGATTCAGGGAATCGTTCCAGAAAATAGGAAGAGATAAATTGATTCAGGGAATCAATTAAGAAGAACAACGATTCAGGGAATCGTTTCAGAGAAAGAGAAAGAAGAGGTTGATAGTACTAACGTAAGGAGTGGTTGATAGTGCTGTTGTAAAAGATCCAGAGAGACCGATTGATTCAGGGAATCAATCAAGAGAAGAAGAGACCGTGCGCATACCGGTCAATAGAGAAGAGAGAACAAAGACCGATTGATTCAGGGAATCAATCAAGAGAAAGAGAAGAGAACAGTTTTGATTCAGAGGAATCAAACAAGGATTCGATTAAAGAAAAAGATTGAATCGGAGAAGTAGGAAAAAAGGAAGAGAGAGACAGATGAGACAAAGAGAACCGAAAGAAGAAAAGAAAACTTACTAGTTGTCTTACAACGCAATAGGTAGGAAGAAAGGAGACCTATTGCTGTCATTTAACGCGGCAATTTGGAAGAAGAAAGACGTCAAGAATAAGAGAAGACCTACTATTGCAACATAACGCAATACGTTGAAAGAGAAAAGAAGGTTGCTTGGTTTAAGAAAGGTATACCGAGAGAAAGGAGAAACAATCTAGGATTGTCTGGAGACACGCTAGCAATACAAGGACAACAACAACGAAGATAAAAACAATCTGATAAATTGTTTTGAAAATACCGTGGGGTATTTTTTTGTGGCACATACGGTGTGGAACAAAGAAATAAGAAGGAAGTATTGTGGAACGCATTTAGAGATACAAGCAACCGCGAAGGAACAATCTGTGATAGATTGATCAAGAGAATTGAAGAATGAAGTCAGAATTGATGAGAACATCAGCAGCAACACAGAAAGATGATTCAAGGAAGAATGAAAAAAACAGATTAAAGAGAGAAGAACAGAAGTTTGATGCATGTGACAAAAAAAAAAACTAGAGAAAAGGAGATGAAAGGGGGATCAAAGAAAGGCTGCTGTTGATAAACAAGATGCTGGAAATGGTGACATGAAGATGGATGCTGTTAAGAATGAAGATGGTATGAAGTCATCAAAGATTATATTTGAAAGAAGAGAAGACCTGCTACAACATGTTCAAAGATAGAGATGATCGAGTTGAAGATATGAAGATGTTGAAGACACGGATTAATAAATTAGGGAGGAATATTAGATGATAATTCATTAATCCATGTTTAGGGGTCATAGTGTAATTAGTTATGTGTTTAGAGTCGAGTTTGTAAAGTGTATAAGTTTAGGGTCCAAGTATGTCAAGAACAAAGTTAATAACTGAATTATAGCGGTTATAGGTAGTAATTAGCGAAGGGTCGCAATGGTTCAAATGGAGCCTGTTAGTGTCGCTTCATGTAGTATATATATAGGTGTCGATACATTGTAAAAGTTAACAGAATTCATTATATACAAAAGCGTGAGTTTGTGTGTCATGTGTTTTGTTCATAGACCATGTTTGATTCGATCATAGAAGATCCAGATGGGACCAACAGGTATGGTGGCTGTTATATATTGCGACTTTGTAGCCATAATGGCTGTTATTCTTCCTAATGGTTTTGAGAGATTAAGTTCTTGCAACCACTAGGTTTACCATATTTGACTTAAGGGATGTTTGACTTTAAAAAATAATGCAAATGTGGCTTAAGGGTTGTTTGATATATCAAGCCACTAGTTGAATGCCAAAACAAATGTTGCCACAAATTAAGTTCTTTTAGCCCCTAAGTTCTTGCACAAATGCTCTAATGTTTTACCATCTTTGTTATATCATGCCACTATATTAAATGCTATCTCATGGTCAAAATTAATGGGTAACTATGTTATTCTCCTAGTGGTTTAAAAATGAAAATCTGAGACTTGTAGTTTTATATTGCACTAAATTTTCTTTTCTATATCTTACATAAAGCTTGTGGATGTTATTTTTACAGATGCCTTGGAATGAAAAGAAGCCTTTTACTACCAAGTAGTTGAACGCCATTGTGAGCTCGTGCATTTCAGTGTGTGGCATCTGATCATCAATCATGTTAGCGTTTAGGAAAGGTTGGCATGTGGTCATGTCTTTTTGTATATCTCCTTTCCCTTAGCTCAACAAAACACTTGATTGTGAAATTGTTGTCATTTTTAATAAGTGGTATCTAGTATGTTTGTTAGTCGATAAAACTCATGTTAAACAGACCTTGGATCTTCAATCTGTTAGGTATGATATGACATTCATGGTTATGGTTTTGTTACAATTTATTGTTTTTGGTTGTTCTTCATTTGTGTCTAGAAATAAACAACTTTGGTATCTGGAAATCAGGAGGTGGTATTTAACAAAAAAGATTTAAAAGTAAAAACAAATAAAAATAAATAAATAAATCATAAAGCCATGTTTTGTAAGCAAAGAAAGGGCTCTATGTTAATTCAAATTTGTTTTTTTAATCATATAGAACAAGGCTTTCAAGCAAAAAACCGTGATCTAAAACACATAATAAAGCCCGTTTCTACACCCGGGCGCTATAGCAATTCCTCATTGAGCCCTCCGCTTTTGTGCCCTCAGGCAAAACCGGGCTCTTTTAACCTTTTAAAACGGGCTCTATGTCAATTTTGTAGTAGTGAGAGAAAATCTTGTGGGATTTGCTGACGATGAAGAGAAGAAGGGTGGATTTTTGGGTGGTCGCATGCATGGAGCTCATGGACATGTTCACGGACCTTGCATGTCGTTTCCAGTTGATGATTCTGATGTTCTTCGTTATCAAGTTGTTGCCAAGGTATATAATAAATTACGTTTTTTTTGTTCATAATGGTTTGGAGAAAATTGCAAAAATTGACCCTGATCGTTACCTTACAATGATAAGAGTAAACAACCATCAATTAAAAACATCCATACTAATCGGCCCAAATTCGTATTAAATTAGAGATATTTATCTCGTTAAAAACCGAATACACATATTCATTTTTCACAACTCCATATATGTACTAACAAATGCTAGTATGTATAATATATCTAAAATGTTTACATAAGTTGCTTATAAAAGCTAGGACACTATTAGAAATCGGGAACCTCTAAAAACGCAGCTGTAAATAGCTGTTCCAATTAGCGTACGCAAGGAAAACCAAAACATTGAGATTTACAATCATATATAATACGGAGTATATAGATTTATAGTTAATAGTTTTTAACTTATGGCTGTTAACTCTTATGAGACATACAATCACTAAAAGTTCAAAAATTTTGACGTCCTACTAAAATAATTGATCACATAGTTTTTGTGTTGATATACATATCATATATGTACCGACTATACGAGAAAAAAACACTTATCTGAATGAGTAATAACTTGATTCAACAACATTTTTGATGCTTTAACTTCTAGGTGTTGGAATTAAGAATCATCATGATTCCATGATCATAGGATTATCTTTGGGAGCTTCGAAGAGTCCGAAAACCATAAAACCACTTATTGTCCCATTGTCCTTCCACCAATTCTTTGAAGGATTAGGACTGGTGAATGCATCTACCATGTACGAATTCTATTATTCTTTTCTATCAATTGTACTCGTAATGCCATCATAAGTTAGCAATTATAGACCGGAATTAGGCCAGACGATCTTAGCACATTTATGAAATTCTAGCTAATATGTTGGTTTCATGATCTACAATGAATAATGATACTACAAATTTACAACTTGGATAATGACAATCCATCAATGATCTATCTTGTATATATTATTTTTAGCTTTATTAAAAACAAATAGTAGAGAAAAAATAACATCAAAGAATGAGGCCTAAATAATTTGTGAAAACTTGTAGGCGAAAATCAAGTCGTTGGCTATTGTGCTGATGGGAGCATTTTTTACACTAACGACTCCAAGCGGGATTGTCATTAGAATATCGACCAGTAACACATTCGCGAAAGACAGTCCTACTGCTCTTATCGTGCAAGGCGTGTTATGATTAGCGGCCTATCATTTCTAGTAGGGACATAAGACCAGCGCCAACAAGAAGTGATTGGTGCATTTGTATGTGCGTACATGTATTAAGCTCATTTGGCTAGGAGGGACATAAGCCCATCGGCAACAAGAAGTGATGGTTGTGAACCAAGTAGAAGGATCTTGTTGTTTTGCATCCTCGGATTCTTTCGCCAGATTTTAAGAATCCGAGGATGCAAAACAACAAGATCCTTCTACTTGGTTCACAAATATCACTTCTTGTTGCCGTTGGGCTTATGTCCCTCCTAGCCAAATGGGCTTAATACATGTACACACATACATACGCACCAATCACTTCTTGTTGGAGCTGAAAATTGTATCTTTCAATATATATCTCTGATGGAATATGGCAAACATGACTTCATGAGTGCATTGATTTTCTTATTTATTTACTTTTTTTTTGGATTTGTGTTACTAAAAAAAAGAGAATGAATTGAAGTGTAAAATCAAACAAGGGTGGGAAACAAATCCACGTTTGAAGTAAACTAGTAAAACCGGTTGTAATATACCCTGGTTCATCCGTGGTGGGCCTTGGTTTACATGTCAAGGCTATTACACTAACGTACTGGCTTGGTTGTTGGTTTAATCAAACGGATTTTTTTCTTTTCGTCTGCGTATGTGAGAGTACTGTATAGTGTATTTGTGTTTGAGTGAGGTATAGGTAAATGATAATGAAGATGTTAAGTATTACGTTAGTTTAGTGGTTTGTTTTATGGTGAGATTATGTATGCTAATTTGGCGCTTGTGTGACACACGACCACACCATCACCACATACTTGTTAAATCCTGTCTAAAGACGAGATACTAAAAATTATAAAACACTATACCATACCTTTTTTAGAAGATCTAGATAAAATGAAGTTGTTACACAAGTTTTGAAGAGTAAACAAATGAAAAATAAAGTGAAGTGAACTCCATTAACCGAATTCACAAATTTGAAACTTATAAAGTTATACTAAAAGTAGCTTAAAAAATAAAAAATGAACTCTCATTATCTACATTGTTTTAAAAATTAATCCATGGATTTGGTCCAGTGGTATGTGAGTTGCCCACCACCTTAGAGGTTGTGGGTTCAAGCCTCGTAAGAGGCATTTGTGAGATATAGGTTGTGTTTGGCGACACAAATTATTAGGAGATTACGGGGGCTACAGCTTTTTTTTTCACAAAATAATCTCTTGTCCAAAAAGTAGTATCGTTTGGCTGATAAGATTAAGAAAGATTATAGGAAAAATAATCTCTAAAATTAAAAGCTGATCCAACCAACTTATGAGAAAAGACTAGAGATTATTTTTTGTGTAATTACCATTTTAACCTTCTTATTCATATTGAGTTTGTTATTTGTATGTCTAATTACGTCATTTTACACTTTTAATCTATAATTACAGCTAGTTTGCCAAACACTACTACTACTACTACTACCTACAAAATACTACAAAAAAAAAAAAAAAAAAGGAACTCCATTTTTAATCTTTTTCAGCACCAGCACCAGCGCCAGCACCAGCACTAGCACCAGCAATTTCTACAAGAAACGTATCTCACATGTTTTATACGAGACTTAAACTAACAACCACTTAAACCAACTTGAGATTAAAGTAGAGTTCTCAAGTTTAAACCTCACATGCCTTAGCATCTTTGTAAAGCCGGAAAAGAAAAAGCTTTTGAAAAAATAGTTTTCGGTAAAATCCGACTCTCCCGGTTTTAAAAAAATAGCTGAAGCCGTGTATGAAGGTGGAGGTACTCACCCGGTCACCGACCTCTCGGATAAAGGTGCGACTGTCTATATCTCATTTCCTCATGTCTCGCTCCGGCGAGAATGGGTAATTTTCACATATAAAACCCCAAAAAAATGTTCCCGCCAAAATAAGGCAAACACCCAAATTGCATTTTCCCGCCATTTCTGAATCTCCCCCTTCTTTTTTCTCTCTATCACACCGTGTGAGAGAGAGAGAAAAACAAAATCAGTGAATGACAATGGAAGCCAAGAACTAAGCAGCAGGATCATCACTAGACTCACTAATCTCCTCTTTCAACACGCGTATCGCCGAGCTCCAAGATCTCGTCGTCGCTCGTAACAGTATGTCCCACCACAATTAATCGCTCAATTTTAGCTGTATGTTGATTAATGATTATTTTTTTCAGTGTATCCTGCGAGTAGTGTTACGGATTTATCGGCGGTTGATTCGACGTTGAAGAGTATGGAGATGCAGTTGCAGCAGATTAAAGATCGCTTACGCGAAGAAATCCTAGCTATTCCTAAAGCTAAAGTAACCTGTTTTATAAAATTGAATTGTTTATTTTGTCTTATTTTAGGGCTTGTGACTCAATCATTTTAACTGAAAATCGCATTCTTTTCCCTTATACTACAGTTTTTGATTTCTTTCTTTTCCTTTTTAGCTGACAGAAGGTAACTCGGACAAAGCTCTGGTGAGTACACATATCTTATTTATATGACTTCTTCGACATTTAAGCTTTAGTGCAAAAAAATGTTTAGGTGCTGATGTTACCGCACTTTTAGGATCATAAGCTCTGATGAAGTATATAAAGACGTAATGTCAAGACTTTGACATGTACTGGCTTTTAGAGTAATCATCCTCATATGCTCTTTTCTATCCTCGTAATTGCAGGAACTAAGAGAGATTGGGAAGGCTGAACCAGTTAAGGGCAGACACTTCTTTTTAGAAACCGATGTTAAAGGACCTACACTGAGGCTTGATAATACCGGGAAAGCAATATTAACTGTAAGATGCTAAGTACCTTTTCTGTCAGCATTCATTATTTTTATCACCAGATGAGTCCTACTAAGTATAAAGAAGTGGGACCACTTTGAATTCTGGGATTGGGTTTTGTTGCAAAAAGTATTGAGACTAGAAATTTAATATTCTCAGTTGTCATTTTAAGGGCTTTGGTCACCTCTGTTTTTGTGTGTGCTTATACTGCCTTTTCAAATTTCGATACATGACACTGGTGTTGCTATTACTATGTATCCGTATTCATTTACATTTGACTTTCAAAACCAAGCCAGCCTTGTGAAATGTCCATTTATTTTTCAGGTTCTTCGTCACCTTGGTCGTTTAAGTGAGAGCCGGATTGGCCATCATCGGGTCTTTGTTCTATTAAGGCCTCACTGAAGAAGTGCTGATTTCGCAATCTTTTGTGTGTCAGTCAATTTCTGCTTTGTAAGGTATACACCTTTAAAATGCTATGAGATTTGTGAACATGTGCTGTTACATATGTTATGAACTGATATAATTCCCCAAAGTTATCTTTCTTTACCGAAACAGGTATTATGAATTAGACGATTCAACCCTTTTCTATCTGACTCGAAGGTTTGCTTGATATGCATATTTCTGAATAAATACAACCACTAATTGCTCTAGAGTTATCGCTGTAGATAACTTGCTGCAAATCCTTGACTTTATTACTGCACATTGAAACGGTCTTATTCAGTATCTTCAATGCATTTATTTTCTTATATCAGCGTTTTTATTTATTTATTTGGGATTTCTTTTTACTGTTAGCTATTAGGGTAATTGGATAATGTAAACCTTATCTCTCATTTTCTTGTGTACCAAAGATTCTATATGGTTAATTATCAGCAAAGTTCATCAAACATTATCTTTCTGGGTTTCTTGTTCTCTTTCTAGTGCAGCATTCGTCAGCTCTTGAAATTTCTGATAACTCCTCATGGAAACGAACTCTCGAATATCTTTCCTTAATAATGCCAAGTAATGCTCCATCATCCGTTTCTCATTACCCGCATAATCTGGATTAAACCGTGCTCGATCAATGAATTTACCCGTGAACTCGCTTACAGACTCAGTAGTCTGATGCATACTCAGAAAATCCTGCCTAATCTTCCTTACTTCAGCCTCTGGAGAAAAGTACTTAAGGAACATATCTTTAAATTCATTCCACCCCATGCTATTCACCGCCTCTAAACTACTAGCACCCTTATTCAAATCCCACCAATCCTTGGCCCTGTACAGAAGCAGATGAGAAGCATACTTAACTTTATTTTCTGGAGGACACTCAGTAATGCTAAAGGCCGCTTCCATATCTAAAAGCCACCTGTAACTGATTATCGGATCTTGCTGCCCATGGAACTCCGGAGGGTTACTCACTGCAAAATCCTTATACTTGAACTGATTTTCTAGGTCCTTACCTGTCCCAACTACTGTGGATGATCCGATTGTCTTTCCACTAAGCAGTGTTGTAAATATCGGATTTATCGGCCGATTTATCGGCGATAAATCGCTTATCGGCCTTCCACCGCTACGATATTTTTGTTATCGTCCAGGTCAAATATCGGTCAAACTCGGTACTTATCGGACCTTATCGGCGATAAATTGACTTTTCGGTCAACTAAAATGTTTGACTTTTTTTTTTTTTTTTTTTTTTTTTTTTTTTTTTTTTTTTAAACCGATCGGGTCGGGTATCTAAGTTACAATAAAAGTTGGATCTGATTTTTGGGTTTTTCCTTCTTTTTGGATCTGATTTGGATGTGAGTGATGTTAAGTGGGTTAATTTTGTGATTGAAATGATGATGGTTTTAAGGAAATGGGTTTTTCAATTAATAGAAATGAACAACAGTAACACAAACCTGTGTGAAATTTAGATGAACGTAGATGGTGGTGAGTTTGGGATCGAACCAGATGAACAAGAATTGATCGAGGACTACTGAGTACTAACTAGAAAGTTATAATAATAAAGAAGATATTGAGATCCATAGATTATTATATTTTGGAAGATGCTTGAAAGCAACAAACAAGCACACATGATTTACTCCTTTCAAAAAGAAAAGCACCCATGATTTACATAAATATCCTAAATGACCAGGAGTGGATGCACTGTTATTAACTTATTATAATTTACAACCCTTTAAAAGAAGGGCAATTTCATAAGTACTGAATATAATATTCATTGTGTACTAGTGAACTGTTTTATGAGTACTGAATATAATATTCATTGTGTACTAGTGAACTGTTTTATGGGTCATAAGTATAGTATAAATTACTGCAGAGGCAACTGTCCAAAGCAGTTGCCTCGCAGAGGGTTAGTTTTTTCTCAATTCCAAAAAAGGCCACTAATTTCGCTGCAAACGTGCAGCAAAATGCGAACCATACACGTGTCATGCTATGGTTAATCCAAAAAAAAAAATTAAAAAAAAATGTAATTCACATATAAATTGCAGCAAATTACATAAAAAAAAAAAAACATAAATCACATATCATTTGCAACGAAATACATCAAATCGGGACCCACTTGAATAAAAATAATAATAATACATATATCACATAAAACTTGCAGCGAAATACAACAATCGGGACCCACTCTCACACCATTTGCAACAAATCGGGCCCCACAAGACATTTTAATATTTACCAAAATCACCCTAAACATTTTAATATTTACAACTTTTTTATTTAACAAACTTTATTCGTCAAATATTTATCAAATATATAGCGAATTCGTTAATAAAAAAAATACCGTTGCGAAGAGCTATAAATTACGAACAAAACGAACCCAATATTGATATGCTTTTGATAAACGTACGATTTTATAAAAAATGTTAAATATTGATATGCTTTTGATAAACGTACGATTTTATAAAAATGTAAAGTTGAAATTTAGTGGTTTGAAGTTTTATTTTTATTTGAAAAAGTGAATAATAATTACAAATTAATTTTTTATAAATCGAGTGTATCAAACATCAATATGGTTCGTTTTTCGGTTAGAGCTCTTCCAACGTATTTTTTTATTAAGAAATCCTAAGTTTGAAATATTTGACTAATATAAATTATGTTATTATAAAAAGTTATAAAATAAAATTTTAGGGTTGCTTTTTAAGTTTTATTTTTAATTTTAAAAAAACGCAAATTTCTAAAATTGCACAATCAACTTTTTATATAAAAAATAAAACTACCAAAATGTTAGGGCTCTAAACAGTTTTAATATTTAAATTTTTAAAAAAAACTTTTATTCAATATTTCAGCAACAATTTTAAATGTTAAAAAAAAAAACCTTACAAAGCACCCTAAATTTAAAAATACAACAATTTTATTTTTATACACAAATTTTATTAGAAATATATTAAAATTTATAAATATATAATAAAAAACATTGTTCAAATTAAAATAAAACATACAACAACCCAATTAAATTTTTATAAACTTACATTTTTATAAAAATTATCAAAAGATAATAATATATGGTCCCTTTTTTCAATTATAAAGCTCTTCGCAACGTATTTTTTTATTAACATTTTTTATAAAATCGTACGTTTATCAAAAGAATATATTGGGTTCGTTTTGTCGTAATTTAAAGTCTTCGCAACGATTTTTTTTAATTACGAATTGTATTATTTGTAAATATTTGAATAAAGTTTGTTAAATAAAATTTTAAATATAAAATGTTTTAGGGTGATTTTGGTAATTATTAAAATGTCTTGTGGGCCCGATTTGTTGCAAATGTGTGAGAGTGGGTCCCGAATGTTGTATTTCGCTGCAAGTTTTATGTGATATATGTATTATTATTATTTTTATTCAAGTGGGTCTCGATTTGATGTATTTCGCTGCAAATGATATGTGATTTATGTTTTTTTTTTTTTTTATGTAATTCGCTGCAATTTATATGTGAATTACATTTTTTTTAATTTTTTTTTTTGGATTAACCATAGCATGACACGTGTATGGTTCGCATTTCGCTGCACGTTTGCAGCGAAATTGGTAGCCTTTTTTGGAATTGAGAAAAAACTAACCCTCTGCGAGGCAACTGCTTTGGACAGTTGCCTCTGCAGTAATTTTCACTAAGTATATATTGTTAGTATATATATATATATATATTTTAAATAAATTCCTTTACAATTTAGGTCCTCCGATATATCCCCGATATATCGCTTATCGGGGGTCGACCGAGACGATACCGAAAAGCGATATTTACAACCTTGCCACTAAGTCCTTGACTAACAGCATCAGAAATCTTTTGAACGAATGACGGCATTGCTGTATCTAGTGCCCGAGCGACTTCACCCGATACCAACCCTTTCAATAGTGCTTTGACTGCATCACTGACCTGTTCCCTTCCTACTTCAATGGTTTCTGGAGTATTTTCTCTTTCTGTACTAGGTCCACCTGATTCCACATTCACCGGTCGGCGCTTCTCTGTGTTCATTTCTGGATTATCTTCAATACTTGTCATTTCTACTCAACTGAAAATTAAACACTATGACATATAAGTTTCAACTATTTCTATCTATAACCTCTATTCGTACTTCTATAATCACATTCTATCTATTTAACTGCTGATACTTACACATGGCATTCTATGAGTCGATGCTCTACCTATCTACCTATTTCCGTTTTAGAAGTTTCCCGGGACGTGCTATGATCTCAATAAATCCAAGTTATATGACGTAACTATTATCACGTTGGCCAAGCGTCATAATACTTGCGTCATATATACATGTCATTATTGCTATCATATTCCATCTCGAGTCATAACTAAAACGACCTATCTATCATCATACTATTAATGTATTCCTACACGCGTTCTACTGGACATGGCAATTCTATACATGCTAAGTTTAACTAATCATGGCAAAAACATGGTTACTAATCATAACTAAACATGGTTCTAATCAACTCTATATAACATATAATGAAGTCTACATGTTCTATGGTCAATACCGAGCTATGGTTTAAGTCTAAGTACCCTCCTACTAATGGCGGATACTTAAATCCCTCAAACCAACGCTCTGATACCAACTTGTAACGCCCGACTCAAGAATTTTTTTTTTTTTTTTTTTTAAACATAAAACCAAACATATATTTACTCCATAAAAACTGTACATAACACTTACTATTCGATAAGACCCGTACATAACCAAAATGGGTCATTATGGGTTGGAATGGCTTTATGCCAAACACCCCTTTACACGACACATAACCAAGTTACTTGTTCATAGACTACTAGAACGACACTAAACTGATTATAAACTGTTTTTACACTAACATTAAACTTTAAAAGACACATGGGGCATTACAAGAAAGATCAAAGTGCTTGAATGAGTCGCTCGTAACCTATACCCGAGCGTAGCCGTTAGTCTCCCAAAATTAGCACTCCTACTTGCTATCTACAAGCCCCATCGCCTACCTTCACATACCTACATAAAACATGAGCTGAGAACGGTAAGTCCTTGTGACTTAGTGAGTTAACGGAATAATTAAGGAATAATACTTGCAAATTCTAACATAAGCATAATAGTCTATAACATGATTAAATGGCACGACTTATAGTCGTATGGCTACTTGTACATGACATAAACATAAGTTTAATTCTGAATTTCATATTGATAACATGATATCTAAGCGCATGCTTCTTGACTAGACGATTACATATTCGCCCTGCTATAGTTTAGAACTTCCCTAACCATCGAGTACTCTTCTTGGGGTTCTAATTTGTAATCGTGCTTTTCTAAACTGGAGTCATCCACTAAGGATGCTTGTTCGTATCTACTTGATACGCTAATTCTATACTCGGGTCATCAACTAAGGATGTAAATACTAATATAAGCACGGGTCATCCACAAAGGATGCTACTAAGGGAGTTCTACATCGTGCATTTCTTAGGCACGCTAAACTTGTCAATCATGCTTCTTGTGAGCATACTATTCATTATTTGTTTCGGCTATCTCCGAAACCTTGCACAAGTTCTAACATCATGTTTAATCTACCAACATGAAGCTAATACACCGTTACTCACCTCTAGGTCTTGTTAGCGTTCCGTAAGCTTCCCACGAGCACCTACTCACATGATAACCATTCTAGTGCTATTCGAACTTGCTAACATATTTATCTAACATTTATTGAGTCTAAACAACTTAAGCACAATCACCTAAGGTGATATTTCATCATTAAACACACTTTTACAGCAACACTTTTAGTGCAGAATTTCTTGGGTTGCTGCTGTATTTTGCAATTTACACCAATTTAACTTCCAAACGAGACAAAACTTAAAGAATAACAATTAAAGTACACTCCGAGAGCTACAACTTTCGTTTAGACCTCATCTTAATCCGACGAACGGTTTATTCTCAGCAGCCCCTCTGAGTCTGCGCATTTTCTGAAAAACCTTGCTGTCCCAAATTTTAAATATCACAAAAACGACCCAAAACTCATGGTAAGCTATTCCACTTATTACCAAACTTATATTACAACTTATTTAACATGTTAAGATCATATTTCAATAATTCCATAAGCAAAAACGCTAGTTTAAGTACTTTTTAAACTTGAACCAAACACTCCTTATCTTGGCATACTTAATCATCAACAACAACTAGCATCATGAATCTTTCTATATCATTAACCATAACTTGGGTACATGATTCCTAACATATTTACATCATAACAATAATAATTCTAACATCAATTTCATCATAATTGATCATAATTGATCATAATTTAAAACTAGGTTTTCATAAGTTTTAATTAAACATAACTCTTCTAAATTAACATAAGCATAAGACTAACTTGAATTCTTACCTTGGAATAAGATTATGAGAACTTGAATACTTCTATCACAATCAAAAGCTTGTTTGAATTCTTCTAAGAATACACCATAGATACCAAATTCACCTAGTTTGATCTTGAAGAAAACCTCCTGTGTCTATTTTGCTTAATGAATAACTATTAGTAATTTCCCTCTAAAGTTTTTCTATGAATGACACATAACATCACACGTGGGATTTAGAGGTAAATTCCATGGAATTATAAGCTTATTAGGCAACAAGGGTAGTGTGGTAATTCTACCTAAAAATCTACTTTACATCTTTAGTCCCTAACATTATATAATTTACATAATTAGTCCTTTTAGTTAACTATTTAGCATGCTAAGTCCTTATATTCATAAAATACTATCATTTGGTCCCCTCTAATTTCTAATATTAATATAAAAGTCTATTTCTAAAACTTATAAAATGTCGGGTGTTACAGTATAAACCTTTAAAATGCTATGAGATTTGTGAACATGTGCTGTTAGATATGTTATGAACTGATATAATTCCCCAAAGTTATCTTTCTTTACCCAAACAGGTATTATGAATTAGACGATTCAACCCTTTTCTATCTGACTCGAAGGTTTGCTTGATATGCATATTTCTGAATAAATACAACCACTAATTGCTCTAGAGTTATCGCTGTAGATAACTTGCTGCAAATCCTTGACTTTATTACTGCACATTGAAACGGTCTTATTCAGTATCTTCAATGCATTTATTTTCTTATATCAGCGTTTTTATTTATTTATTTAGGATTTCTTTTTACTGTTAGCTATTAGGGTAATTGGATAATGTAAACCTTATCTCTCATTTTCTTGTGTACCGAAGATTCTATATGCTTAATTATCAGCAAAGTTCATCAAGCATTATTTATGATTGTTGCTTTTTGAAACTAAATCAACTCACGTGTATCAGCATCAATACTGTTAGTGGACCATAACAGTGCAACAATGACTGCAGATAGATTATAGCTTGACAGTTTTCGCACAAACAAAACTGATAATGACATGAAAAACCACATATGAACATTGTAGAAATTTGATGGCAATGTGAGTAACAATCTTTTAGATGGGTCGATTCCAGTGATAATAGCATTAGTTCTATTACCCATTGTCAAAACACGGCGGTATGCTCTTAAAATTGACTAATACATGCTTATTTGATTCTTTGCCATAATTCATTAACATGTAACATACATTGTTTTATCTAGCTATTTTCTGGTAACACGAGATGATTATTTTGTGCTTTCTTGCTGATACGTTAATTGTTAATAAAACATAATTGGAATTGCAGCTGCTAGAATGCTAATTATTATAGTTTACTAAAATATGACAGGTTTATCACTGGATTAGTTTTTTAAAATTAAAGAACGACATAATTAATAAATGTAAATAGATATTGAGTATATTAGTTTGATCGCTCTGCAATTACTTGTTTTCTCCTTGTACTGTCATTTGATAAAACAGATAAACATTACAAAAAAACATTAAAAAAGTTAAAATATCATGCACATTTGAATCCTTCAGGAACCTTTTTCCCGCAAGAATTGACCAACAAACTAAGAGCAACAGGTACTTCAACCTTTAGGACATCAAGCACATTTGCCTTAATAGCAGTGCACAAACATAATGCTGCTTCAAGGTCTGCTAGACCCTTCACCAACGAGCAGCATTCACTATCCGGTTGAGCCCCAATGACCTCATGAACCAGCCCAAGCCAGTCACCACATACACCAAACTTTAGGGTATCTTTTGGGCACTTGGCTGATGTTTTAGGGACCGTTGGAGTTTTTTTCTGGAGGGCATGGTACCTTGTTTGATAAAACACAGGTGAAAAGAATTACATTAAGCAATATGAAAAGAGCAGCTGCCTTAGGAGAATTCATATTTTTTGATAAACAACACATAGGTAAAGCTACAATTCTTGCTTTATATGCTGTGTCTGTGATAAGTTAAGATATGAGTAATCTATTGATGATAGAATTTGTGTGAATGGCTGGCTCGGACAAACCGAATTACAGCTAGTATATCACTTGTGAAGAATGGCCACATGCACAATTTGACAACTTGTGGCTGTGACATTGTGCTAAGAATCTTGTTTGTTTGTTTGCTTGATAGCATTGTTACACTTGACTGGACATGTATGTGTAAAGATAGTTGAAAGATGAAGATACGCAAAGCTACACTTCAAGTAACAGATGAGTTTAATTTGTTAATTAGCCGAAAACTCTATCTAGAATACCAATGTCGACCATAAGATAGTTTAAAACAGTTTCATTTTATTTCTTTCTGAAAAGTGGATATTGCATCTGGTACATGATATCCTTAAGGTGTTGTTTATGGAGCAGGGAAAACAAGTTTCCTTTCTGCGATCTTCTTCGTTGGTTTACTGGGCACGATATCAAGTAGATGAAGGATTTCTAAGCCAGACGAATCATTATGTTGAAAAAATGCTCATATGTGTTCATACACGCCCTAACTTGTTCATGTGCTTAAAGCCTTAACATTAGCCATTTAATTAAAATAACATCAACGTAGAAGTTAAGTCTTGTTAATATATTGAGAATGCCTATGTAAACTGAGAGTTATTCAAAAGTTTCTTACTAGCTGTTTAGATGTTTTGTATATACTATATAGCAATGTTTTCAAGATCGGGATCCTACCTAGGATCGTTTTTGTCTTTGCAAGATCGTGATCGTAAGATCGGATAGGGATCTTAAGATCCTACTCTATGTTATTTCTTATTAGTTTTTGTAATATTTTATAAATCTACAAATTATTATACATTATAAACCCAAAATATTATGAATATTTCATAGAAATATTGTCCTAAATTATGATTATGAAATGTTTAAAAAGATTAAAATGCTGTGTTTTGAATTCTACAAAAAAACAACCCATAAATTTATAGTTTTTTAGTTTGTAATCCGAGAAAAGTAAGATCGGATCGGATTAGATCATAAGATCGTATGGTCAAGATTGGGATCCTATAAGATCTTAAGTTTGCAAAGATCCTATGTAGGATCCGGATCGTTTTTGCTTTGGAGTATCGTAAAATCGTAAGATCCTAAAATCAGGATCGGGATCCTGACACCTATGCTATATAGTGTATCTATAACGTTTTGATTATTGTCAAAATTCCATGAGTGTGTGTGATACTGTGATTCTCAAATATTAGGCTTTGAGTTTGGGCCGTCAACAGACGTACACGGATTATTATTTGCTTGATATGAGAGTTTGCACTTTGAGTGGACTATTTGCTTGTCGAAATAACTCAAATATTTTTGGTTGTTCCATAAAATGCAACACTAAAATGTAGAACATTCAAACCTCTAACACAAGATATATGGTTTGTCACAAATTAATAGGGATGACGAAGATGACATATAACAATTGTGATGTCATAGATGTGAAATAAATATCTTCGAACTCTTTTGAGACATCATGGTGAATTTGATTAAGGCAAGACAAATATTACTACAAAATCTTGTGGTGATCAACATCACCATTGTGGCATCTCGCTGTTATGTAAAAATAACATTTATTGTAAGAGTTGAAAAAGTCAATAGGTAGTTATGGTTATAAACCTTTTTTTTCCGTATATTAAATAATATTGTATTTTTTTAATTATTATTAGTTACAAAAAGTGTTGTAACTAATGATATTATTGCTACACTTATTAAAATTATGTCATAATATGTAACTGTGCTGACTTAATATTTTAAGACTTTCATTTTAAAAATGTCTCAAATAATTTATAATATAGTAAAGATATTCTAGTGACATTGGAACGTAATGTAAGATATGAAATTTAAATAGTTACTACATTTTCTTGAAAAGCAATGTACTATCTAAATATACTTTTTTCTGTCTCAAAAACGTTATACTAGAATGTGGACAGTTGGACACAATAAAAATTCAAAAACTTACACGTATGTCAAGCAAACCAAGTAAAAAGATATCAACTTTGCACATGAGAATCATATAGCTAAAGAAAGAAATGCAATTACTTTGGGATTATACCTTGATGGGTCATGTTTTTATATTGGTTGATATAATAAAAATATCTTTACGAACAATAAAATTACTCAAGAGATGCATGAAGTTAAGAAAACGGTAAAGCAGCATTAATCTCATGAAAGTTTTTTGTGGTTTCTATTTGATAAATACACCTGAAAGCAAGTCATTCCAAAATATTATGACATCATTTAACTTGAAATAATTATCACAAGCACGGCTTTTTAACAAACAAATACGATTCTTAACAAATGTTGGACGTTGCTTCAAGTTTGTCCGATTAGACGCTTAGAGCTATCTTGGGCCTATAAAAACCCAAAAAAAGAAGTTAAAAAAAAAATTCTTGTGTTTTCAAGAAAAAAGCCACGGTGTAGCCGCCGTTCGAGCAGTCGTATGTCGTACAGTCGTCGATCGAGTAATTTAAGTCATATATGACAAAAGGGTTTTTTAGTAAGGGTAGAGATTTTGTAAGATTTTGTGAGCCACCCTAATCACTAAAACCAACAAAAGTCTTGTACTTGCAATTGACACTTGTCAATAAATGGGTGGAGTCGACCAGTCGCATAGTTAAGCATGAACATTTTTAAAAAAATGGATTTTTTTTTACCAAATCTTGAATCTAAAGGGCAAAATCCGTCCATTTCTGAAATTTTCTCTTGTGTTAATTTGTTGGAGTAAGTTGATAAGCCATGTGTTTGCATTAGCTTATGACGGTAATATGACCAAAAGGGACATGTATTGATGTATATGTGATTGAAAGATCCTTTGGATTAGTAATATAAAAGTAAAATGATCTTTTCTGAAGATCTATAAAATAACTAACTTTAAATATTGTTGTAAGTGGTTCATTTGTTTGTGTTTACAAGATCCTGGTTGACAAATTTCTTCTTAGTAGAAAGCCTTATTTTGAAAGTTCGACTCTCTCGACTTCTATATAGTACGTTACAATGATCTTTTTAACAATTATGATTTAAAATGATCTTTGAATCTCAGGCTAACTAATGGTTCTTACAAAACATATTTCCCACTCTATTGTGTTTCTAGAATTAATGACAATTGTATAGTGCTGTTTTATACCTTTCTTTTCATTTATAAATTTAGTTTTTTTTCACCCAATATCAAACTCTTACATAACTGACAATTGATGCATCGATTATATTTCAACATGATACATTACTTTATTTCATATTGAACAACTCTAAAATATTTAATGAGTTCAACTAGAACTCAGCCACAAATTATACATATCTTAAAGTAGCAAAAACAATACACAAAATATGAAATTGAACTTTTACCGGAGACTTTTTTATAAATAAATGATTAAATTCACAAAAGAGTGAGTGCGGCAAAGATCAACCAAATTGCTAAGGCCATGTTCTTCTCTTTTTACTGTTTTTGTTCTTTACTATAGTAAAGATTGAGTAAAAAATATATCACATGTCAAAAAAGAAAAGAAATACCATGGATTAGCTAATATTTTTGAGTCGAGTTATTTTAGAAACCAAACATTCCTCACATACCAAGGGACTCATCCCCACCATCCATCTAAAAAGAAATCAATGGTTGAGATTAAAAGCATTTAATATTTCACCAATTTTTTATAATTTAAATATCTCTTAAACCGTTAATCGTTAAGCGAAAATAATTACACCATCGCGACAAGCATTTAATTATCTTTCTATAGACGGGCATTTTGATATACTTTCGACAAAAAAAAAAAAAAAATCGTTTTTTCACGTTTTTTTTCGTAGCCGAAAAAATCATATATGATATTACATATCATATATGATATATATGATATATCATATATGATATTACATATAATATCATATATGATATGTAATATCATATATGATATATCATATATGATATGTAATATCATATATGATATATCATATATGATTTTTTCGGCCACGAAAAAAAACGTAAAAAAATGAAAAAAAAAAATTGTCGAAAATATATCAAATTGCCTATCTATAGAAAGATAATTAAATGCTCGTCGTAACGGCATATTTTTTTTCGCTTAACGATTAACGGTTTGAAAGATATTAATATTTGAAAAAAAAGGATGAAAGTGGGTTTTTTAAATTGTTGGGATTAATCTCATCCATTAGATCAAATAAAGATGGAGGGTGGAGATTAGTCCCTTGGTATGTAAAAAAAGTTTGGTCCTCAAATGATCTTAAATCAATATTTTTAAACACACAATATAATGGTAAATAATTTTTTCAAACATAACTAGTTGGTCAAAAACTCTTCACAAAACATATGTTTTTTTAGATGAGTCATAATTAACTAATACGAAGAGTACTCTTACTAATCGTTTGTACCCTCGAATTTTTATTTCACGCGACTCAAAGATATTTCTTATTTTTTTCAATAAATAAAAGAGATCTACCTTTTTTTTTCTCCTTTTCTTTTGGACGATATTACTTAATTATTAAAGAAAAGGGTAATAAAGCCAGTAGAATATCAAACCATATATGGCAAAAATCCTTGGCCCCATTATGCCAAATCTTTGAAAATTAAAAAATTAAAAAAATTCTAGTAACTTTTTTATGCTTTTACGAATCATGAACTTTAACTCCTATAGAGAATATCAAACCAAGTAATCGCTTTATGTGATGAAATGATAGCGTAGAAAAATCAACTTTACCCATCAAGATTGTCATGTATTTATTCATTGAACCAAGAATTGACATAATTTTAGAGCCGTTGTGACTCAGAAACATATTCTATCATCTAATCTCTTCAATCTTTTTTTTTTTGGAAAAATAAATTACTTATAACTCAGATATATCGATGGATAATTCATAACCGAACTTACAATTTCTCAACAGTTTACGCACATACTGCTAGAAGAAATACATGTTTCATCTCTTCGATCATATTCTTCTGAGAGACATATTATAGCGGAGATAAAAATAAGTGATTGAAATGTAACATTAAAAGAGCTTGGTACAATGGTTGTTGGCTCAAGCCAAAGCTTTCGGCGCCACCCTTTAGCGTGAGACACCACACCGCAAGTGTGATGGTAGGTTTTGGCGCCGTGGCCACCAGCTCACGCCAAACCTAACTTTTTTTTCCTTTTCTTTTTCTTTTTTGTGTTTTAGTGGGATAAATGTGGACTCTTGATATCACTTTTGCTCCATGACACCACTTTTATACCACGTAGGGGGTTTAGTGTCATAGCCAAAACTGGTGGCATGAACAAAAAAAATGATAAAGTGACATTACTTTTTTTTTCACAGCAACACCTTTAGCACGAGACTCTACCTATCCCTCTAAATCTCTAATATAACAACAATGATACGTTGCTATGAGCAAAACACAATAGGAATCGAAATCAAATACATAAAGATTTAAAATTAGGAGGAAAGACGTGTCATTTAATCCCTTCATAATAGGGTGTACGTACAAAATCGTTGTCGTGCACATACAAAACTGTTCCGAGAAAACAGACACGATGGAAATGGGCAGCATAAAAGGCTCGCATATAAACAAAATACTACCTGACACGTGGCAGATGCCCAGTACATCACACATTCTTGTCTCAAACATACTCTTGTGTCCATTACCAAATTCAGCCCCTCTCATTTTTAGTATGAATATATTTGAATTTTGCTATTGACGATTTTAAATGTTGTAATTAAGATATAAATTATAATTACATAGCCGTTAACCAATGTTTATCATTTGACAGGATATCGAAGAACTCACATGTTATTCCGAAAATGTTAGAACAATACAAGGTTGTCAGGATCGCGATCCTGCTCGTAGGATCGTACGATCCTACGATCCTACACACACAAAACGAGCAGGATCGTTACGGGATCGTAATTCAGGTAGGATCGTTACAGGATCGTGGGATCGCTCGTAGAATCGTAGGATCGTGAACGATCCGATCCTGTTGGTAACCCTTTTTTCAGGTAGGATCGTTACAGGATCGTGGGATCGCTCGTAGGATCGTAGGATCGTGAACGATCCGATCCTGTTTTTTTTTTTTTTTACTTTTTTTGACTTTTTTTGAGAGGAAGGTTTTTAAAAATGGTTTGTATACATATGTAAAGGGAAAAGCCGGGGAAAACGATCCTAGGTAGATGATCCGAATCCTTAACGATTATTATACGATTCCGATCTTTCAAAGCAAAAACGATCTAGTAGATTCCTCTGACAACCTGGTTAGAACAATATAGATTGTATTTGGATATTGATCTTTATAAATTGCATATAAATTAACTTTTAAATGTCTAAATAAATTGATTTGCACACTTTGTGAATTGATTGGACACTTTATTGCATTAATACTTGCAAATATAAATATTCTGCTTCAACTGCTTGTACCTTTAGTGTGCAAATAAATTTTGAAAGTGTGCAAATCATTAGCTTATCTGTAAAGGTTAAACCGTTAAACATATTAGATTCAAGTGTTGTTTGTTTATCCACATGCACTAAATTTGATTTGTATACATAAATTTGAATTTGAATTTGTAGCTCATATTTAAATCTGCATTAAATAATATTGTCTTCAGTTGGGTGTGGTAACGCCTCAACGCACGTTACGCCTACGTGGCACCGGCGTTGCCGACGTTACCACACCGGAGGGTGGGCGTTGGCAACGGCGTCGACGTAAATATTAACAAATCAACAGGCGTTGGTTCTATTTTTTTTCTTTATTCTTTTTCTTTTTCAATGTATATCTGTTGTGTGAATGTGTGTTGACAAAGTGTGTGTGCTTATGTGTGTTTTAGTGTGTGTGAAGTGTGTGTTTTAGAGCCTTAGGTGTGATGACAAGCATAAGCTTGTCATTTGGGCCCAATGGGTGCCACATCATCATAACATAACCCCTTCTACAACCCCCCCCCCCCCCCACCCCTTATCACAACTAAACACAACAACTTCATTTGAGTCCCACTATTTCCTATTTTATTTTTTTAATTCAATTTTCCAAATAACATAAAACTCATTCATAAACTAAAATTCATTCATAAAAATAAAATTACAATACAACATATTAAAAACATATGAAACATAAAATAACGATACGAAAAAAAAACATACGAAACTTAAGAAATACATCAAATTATAAAGAAACTAATTATTTTATTTCAGTTGTAGATATTTTTGTCATAGATGTCGTTTCCAAACATGCTCGATGATATTTCGTTGAAGTACTTGGACTAACACATTCTAACGGGCAATGTACCCGGTCATATGAAGTATTGCCTAAGTAAATCCGAGTGTCGTCCCAAGAGCTGTGGTCTGGTGAATAAAGTAGTAATTTGTCATAATAGTAAACAAGGTTGGTTGTTTAAATCCTACTATGATCTAAAAGAATTAAATGTAGAGAAGGAAGAAAGAAACCATGTTACTACGCAATGGTTTAATTATAATACACAGTGTCTAGCTCCTTGACCTATATAGTGGTTAGATGTTATTAGGCTCAGATGGTCAAATCGCCTAACCTATAATCGTAAACTCCAACTCCTATGGTCAATTCGTTGGTAGTCTAGTCATAGTCATTATGCGCCAGCTATCTCCTAGACCTATTCTTAGTTAATTAACACTAAACCAAGGTTTCGTCCACTAAAGGTTCTCGCACTTCTTAAGTATATCCACTAGTGTAGGTAGTCATATGGTCAATTCTTACACAAGAATGGTGGTAGTCCTATGGTCAATTCTTACTCACCCTTTGCAACCTAATAAAACCAGCTTTCTATGGTCAATACTTACTAGTATATTAGGCACTACCCAGCTTCAATACTACCAAAACATGAGGATTAGTGAAAGACTAGAAAAGATATCTATGTAGAGAAGACAAAGACAAAGGGTACAACCAAAGCATAGATTAACATCAATTATGAATTCATCGAATGATTAAATGTAAAGCTTAATTGAATTCAAACTACAAATAACTAGAATAACATCTAGTTCATTGAATTGAGTGTCTTGATAACAATGACTGCTTTTTTCCGTCCTTCTGACTCTTCATTTGTGTCTTAGAATTGTTCTCCCCAAACCCTAGCTGGGGTTTGGGAAAGGGAGATAGTTTCTAATGCAAAAATCCTCAAGTATTTATAGATTTTCCTGGCACGACCATGTTACGGCGTAACCCTAAGTGAGTGGTTACGCCGTAACCTTCAAACTTGGTCCATACGTTTTTCCTACTACAATTTCTGCGGCGTAACCTTAGAAGTAGGTTACGAACGCAGAACTCTCGTTAGCATTTTTCTCATTTCTGCGTCGTAACTATGTAATAAGGTTACGACGTAACCTTCTTGATTGCTGAATTTAACTAAGTCTTTGGATTTCTACGACGTAACCATGTCGATGGAGTTACGTCGTAACCTTGAGCAATGTTGACTATAGTCTTTTAGAGAAATTCCTTGTTACGGCGTAGGTTGTGAGTGACTTCTACGCCGTAACCTTCTCTTGGTCAGCAAACTCTTGTATAACTTCGTAGTTTTCCTTCCAAATCCGCGTTTCTTCGTTCCAATGCTCATTTATACCCTGAAATGAAATATGAAGCAATAAGAGTATATATTCATGTAAAACTACACAAATAATGAGCATATTAGGGGGAAATTGACACTAAAATATCCTGACTATTTGATGTTATCAAAAGTTTTAAGTGGTTCGAATACGCTTTTCTGGAAAGATAGATGGTGTGTCGATGGCTCCCGTTTGATGGACCGTTTTCCTATACTTTTTACGCTTGAGTTGAATCAAAAATTTTCAATAAGAGATCGTTGGAACTTCTCAAATGGGTCTTAGGCCACGAATTGGGAATGGCTTTCTCCCCCTCGTAGTCGTTCCTTGGACGACCTTTCAGCTCTTCTGTTGTCTATTGGTGATTTGGCCGTTAATGAGGAAGGAACCGATAGATGGATTTGGGACTGAGATGCTTCTGGTTCCTTTAAGGTAAGCTTGCTAATTGGTGGGCTGTAAGATATCCTCTTGGCAGATCATTGTCTTCGGCCACATCATAAGTGGAACTCCTGGATCCCACATAAGATTAATATTTATGTGCAGAGGGATTCAAATAATAGACTGCCTTCTATATCTAATCTTGATTCTAAAGGTGTGATTGTGTTTTCGGTTAGCTGCCATTTTTGTGACAATGAAGAGGAAGTTTTAGATCATTGCCTCATAAAATGCCTCGAGTAAATCATCTATGGCGAAAAGTGGGGAGTTGGTGGCGGCTCCCTCTCCTGTTGTGTTCCCCTCGTTCTCTATTAATGACATTAGCCTTGTAACTTTTGCTAACCTTGGTTGTTACAAGCTCAACAAGATAATTCGTGGTGTCTTTTAATGTGATATTTGAGTGATTTGGAAATGAAGAAACAAGTTAGTTCACTCCCTGGTTGAATGGCTTGACAAAGTTTTAGAAGATGGTGCCTTTCCTTCAATTCAAAGATTATCAAAGTCGTGGACCTCGACTTGTTGTAAATCTATTCCTTGCAACTCGAATTGTTTGATTACAAACCCCAAGTCTCGTTTAAACATGCATTAGTTTTTTTGTAGTTTCTTGGTAGGCTTTGGTGTTTTTTGGCAGCTTGTTTTGGCCCTTTTTTTTTTGTCTTCTTGGTTGTTGTTTGTTTTGTTGTTGTTCTTTATAGGGCTGAGCAACGGGTCAAACACGACCCGAACCGACCAAACATGATCCAACCCAAAAACTGAATATGGATAAAACGTGAACCAATAACCGAATCGAGTTAAAGCTATCGAAATCGAAACCGAACAGAATAAGGTTGGTTCGGGTCGATTTAGCTATTTCGAACCGAATAAGTGTGTTTTGACCCGAGTCGAACCGAAACGAACCAAACTGAGTAAAACCAAAACAATTATACAAAATTGATAACCGAACCGAATAAGGTCGGTTCGGTTCTGCCTGGTTTCGGTCAGTTAGTCGGTTTGGGTCATTTTCAGGTGATTTTGCTCAGCCCTAGTTCTTTGCCCTGGTCTCTTTATCGAAGTCGTTTTAATAAAATCTCGGCTTTAAAAAAAAAATCATATCTCAATACTCATTCTTGAATTTATTTATCCCCGTACATGATTATAGTATTATGATCATTTTATTTATAATAATAATAATAATAATAATAATAATAATAATAATAATAATAATAATAAAAAACAATTAAAAGAAAGTTAGTACATGAGGTATTTGTTAAGTTTATAAATTTACTAAAAACTATGAAAGCTAAGGTTTTACACTCAAGTCAATAAAATTTAATTTATTATCAAACATACTTCTAAATCATATTTGTTCAATATTGTTTTTTCAAATATACATCTTGCAATTAATCTTTGAAATGAATGATTTTCATTATTGTACTATGTTAGTGCAAGCAGTCTCGTTGGAGAGATTGCTAGTGCAAGCAATCTCGTTTGTTTTGATTGATGACAAACATGTAACTTGATACATAAAGTAAAATGTACAAGTTACTTGTAATCTTATATTGTCTCAACATACATTCAACACCTCTCAAGTCCTCGTATGATACAACACAGGTTCGTACATGTTTGTTATGTAGCATTATGATCAAACCCTTAACAAACCATTTAGAATGTTTAAAATACGGTTAGGTAATTAAGTATTTTAAAAAGGCTAATCATTCTACTTAGAACCTCATTTTACATGATCACTAGGATACACATAAACATTACAAAGTTCACTAGGAATAACATATACAAGTTTACATGTTTATTTCTTAAAATGGAAACTTTATTAGTTAAATAATACCATGACATCATGGCATACATCACAAGTGAAATCTTTGTAAGATTGTATAATATCTTGTTTAGATACACAAGTTAGATAGTTGACATTTGAAGATTTCATGAGATTTGGTAAGGTTTGCTAGCTGTCAATCCGCGGATCCAAATGGTATAAAGCGCAGATCCAAATGGTATAAAGCGCGGATCCAAATTTAGGGATCCTTCAGATCCGCGGAGCAAAAGTATTGTTGGCTATAAACACCAACCCATTGTTTGCCCATAGACTCATGCCATTAGAAAACATGGTAGTCCATAGTTTTGCCCATAGTTTTCATGCCACTAGAAACCATGTTAGTCCATGGTTTTGCCCATAGTTTACATGCCATGTTTTACTATAAATAGTAGTTAGTTTTGCCTATTGAATAATTCAACTAGAACATACATTCCCTCACTCATTACATACACTTAGATCAGTAGCAAACCATGTAGATTCATACATTAATCACCCATTACATAATGATCATAATGTTACTAACTTTCATTATGTTGTAAGCATACATTGTTAATGATCCTGTGAAGCAAGCTCAAGATCATGAGACATCATCCATAGCATACTTCTTGATCCACCAAGAAGATCTCACTTGCATACATGAAGATCCATCACAACAAGTTTAGGGAGCTTGTGATCTTCATCCATTGAAGGCTTCCGATCAATGGAAGTTCATATAGTGTAGGCATTCATATCCATGATATACTTATGTCATGGATCATTGTTGTAACCATCATTGTATCATTTAGATCAGTAGAGTGAGGTTAGTATTTTAGTCCTTAAAATACAAAGAGTGTTGGGAGTGGTTGTACCCGTGTAAAGAACTCGACATCTAGCTTAGTGTCGGTAAAGTAAATAGGCGACGTCAGGTTGGTTCTACCTTGTGAAAGAACCCGGTGTTTAGCTTAGTACCGGAAAAGGAAGTAAGCGACGTGTAAAGGTTTTCTCCGCCTAAGAAAGGGAGCTTGTTGATCTAGTGAAGTAACTCTCGAGTTGGGTACTCGGGGAGTGGAGTAGGGCGGAGAGGAGCTCCGTGACCGAACCACTATAAATCATCGTGTTCGGTTTGCGCTTTCTTTTACTTATCTCTTTACTTTTATATTTGCATTGTGTGATTGCTTGTGTTGTGATTATGTGATAATACTTGTGTGACAACTTGGTAGACATAAACTACAACAGACAGTGTTCATATTAGAACTAGCCAAAGTGGAAATTTGATACAACAAGTTTTAAGAATTAAAACGGTAAACGTATTCACCCCCCCCCCCCTCAACGTTTTCACAATTGGTATCAGAGCGGGTTGGCTCTCATTTTCAAAACAAATGGTTTTTAAAATAGAGTAAGATCCATGTATCAAAATTGCCTCTGAAGCAGAACATAATATGAAAAATGTTTCGCTAAGTATACTTTGAAATTTTGTTGTTAAATATCACTTTGTATACAAGCTTGAAGGTGTTCTTGAAAAATATAAGAAAAATATTTCTCAAAAGAATTTGTAAGTGTCAAATTATGTGCTCAGAACTAATTTACGAAAAATACCGTTTTGAAGGGAGTGTTTGGAATAATCATTAAGTTAGTTGAAAAATCACCTTCGTAATATTTAGATAAGTCACATAGGTAGAAATGTTGTTAATATTAGTAATATATGCCTATGATTAAGTGTAGCAAGTCCCACACACTTTCGCTATGTCAAAATATGAGTTTAGGATAATCTGTCACAGGTCTCGGCGGATCCAAATCACATAAAGGGCGGATCCCTCTAAAAGGATCCGTCAGATCCGTCGGTGCAGTACTTAGTTTTTGTTAAATTTCAAAAATTCATAACTAATTAACCGTAAGTCCGTAGGAGTCGCGCCACCTATCATTTTGAAGGGAATTAAGTCTATTTTCATTTAAAAATAGTCTCATGGCCTAGATCTAAATTGAAGTAGGTAAAACAAATCAAATACTATAACCTGTTCAAAATGTTAAGTTTTATTTTGACACAGTAAGTTAAACTTTTGAGTCGAGCAATGTAAATTGGTATCCTTTGCTCATAAATATGATTTCTTTTGAAACTAAAGAATTTGGTAATATAAAGGAAACAAATTAAGCTTGGCATACATCGTCATATTTAAACGCAAAGTGACAAAAAGTATACTTTCATCTATGTTATGCTATGTGGCTAACTGTTCTATATTATTTGCATATATGTGATATGCTTGTTGATAAGTGTGATTGTACTTGTTTATTTGTAATACATAAGTGTCTTGCCATGATACTTACTTGCTTGTTTATCAATTGCTTGTTTTATGCATAATAGAACATTTGCTAGATATTGTGTAATACATTGATAAACTGTGTCTGTTCTACTTTTAGACTTAGATACTATTGTTTGATTATATTATGTGAAAACCTTGCATAACTTACTTAGAAATATGTACTAAGTGAAATGTCTTGAAAAGTATTGACTTGCACAAACTCTCACTTAATTACTCAAGTGTTATAATGAGTAAACATGTAGTATCTTTGAAAAAGAGTGTTTGGTACAAACAATTTGAAACAATGATGTGTTGAGTTGTTATGCCTTTAGGATATTATCTTGTTGTTAAACCTTCATGTGAACTAACCATATCATGCAGGACGATAACACTTTGATGTTATCAAGTTTCCGGGTTTAAGCCACTGTTTGGCTTAACTCTCATTTAAGGTAAGTTAATATGATCGGATTAAACTATGTGTGTATATGTGTTAGAATAAACATTTTTAGTAGTTTTGCATTACATATTAGCTAATAGATATGTTCCAGGAGAATTTTCAGATCTTGGTCGAAAAACGCGAATTTTGCATATCTCTCTGTTTGTTTTTAGTACTTTTGTTCAACGGATCCGACGGATCCCTCATTTTGGATCCGCCAAGAGTTAGCTTTGGATCCGCCAGTCCAGAACCCACGGATTTCACGGCTCCCAAACTTTGGCTCCGCCTTTGTTGTCGATTGGATCCGTGGGTGTCAACAGTAACTTTTTCAAAATTCCCGACTAGTTCCGATCCTTAGATTATTGATTCTAATTCTTGGGATTCTTATCTCTAATGTTCACTCAAATTAGGATTAGGACATCTCACCAAACACCAAATAGGATAATCATATCTTATCACAGTTGCAAATTTCATGTAAATGCTCCAAGGTACCTTTTCGGTAAACCACTGAGTATTTGTGATCATTACACACATTCACTGCATCCTCCCGTCCTTTACTCATTCACTAGCTTGATTTGTAAATTGACAACTTCCAAACTAATCCAGACTCACTATTTGCAAATATATCACATATTACAAACCCAATTCATGTCTGTAGATGTTATCTTGTATTCACATATGTTGCCTCACTTGGTTAACATGTCATCCTTCAAGACGATGAGGATTTACATCGAGTCATAACTCACACTTAAGTTATAGATGTAATTATCAAGTCTTGCTATCCTTTTCTCAAAGTAAGATTGACAACTTAAGTATTTCATCCGAAGTATTCAAGTATATTTTGACTTACAAATGTAGTCATTAAAAGTCATATCCGAAAGAATCAACTCCCAAGTATTTTAACAACATATGTTAAAACACTTATCCTATCACCTAAGTACACTTGTACTTTCACCATTATCCCAACACATTCACTTCTGTGATACGTCTCAGACCCTAATCTTTAGATCACATCACACACTAGTTATACCAACCAATGGAACATAAGAATTAGTCTTCATCACCTTCAGCCCTTAGGTTTCACAAACATAACCAAACACTTCATCCGCTAGTGAACCACAAGAATTAGTATCCATTCTTGTAATCTTCAACATTCATGAAACCCAAAAGTTCAACAAACTCCTTCATCACCATAATTCACGCCATTGAGTGCATTGCTCAAAAAGCCCTTAGTCCAACACTCATACCAAATCAAATGCAAGTTGAATCAACTCATCAATACCTTGCCACCTATAGAATTAGAACTTCACCATCAAATGAGCATGATGCTCACATTCATTAAGTAGTACCACAAGTCATCAAAGTATTGGTAATACTTTGTTTCATTAAATCTTGAATCAACATTGTAACAACTTATGTTATAATGAAATCTCAAAGCCAATCTCATACATCCCAAATAACAATCTTGAGGAGTATACAAAAGAAACTCAAGTAAGTTTATCTTGTCTAGTTATCATATTATTGAAACCTAGTTTATTTAGTATAAGTCTATCCAATTCAAATACTTTGTGTTCATATCTTCATTTAGGAAAACATGATGTTTCGGAAAAACATTATGTGTTTATTTTTCATCTTGTTAAAAAGGATAATGTATATCCTATGCATCATTATTTTCTTGCAACATGAACGGTTATGTTACAAGAGATTTCATTACACCTCATTGGGCAAATAATCTTAAAACAAACATCCACTAGTTCTATGAACTATCTTCCTTATTGAGCACTAGTTAAATCTTACTTGTTGAAAGATACCATACGTATCTATTTCCTTTCAAGCGTACATTAAACCTTGGTCAAACCTTGTGCATATTCACATCTCTGAAGCATACACAAAACCTATTAAAGTTGGTAACTTTATTTAGATTCTTGTTCCAAAGAACTTTCTTCAGAATGTTCATGACATATCCCGTTACCACACACAAACACATGTCTTGATCTTAGATCACTTGCATAACTCATACTTAAACTCAACTTAAAGGATGTCATCCTTTAGATCATTCAACCTTAGATTCCAAACACAATGATTAAAATCTATCTACACATATTTGTCAAATTTACGTGTATAACATGACATCTTCATCACACTAGTTTTTATAGAAATAGTCGAGTCTCATTAAGTCATGTATTGGTGAATTATCTTGTCTTAGGAATAATTAATCAAACAATAAGTAGATGTGATTTTTCTTTAGTTTATTAATAAAATCACTTGCATTACATATACGTGTATTGATTACATGATATTTGTTTGATATCTTGATGTTATCATTGTCAAATGTGTAAACCTTAGAAAGGTTTTGTCTGCATGCTTATATGTTGTATGATTTGTATGATATGTTCATTCTTTTGTTATATGCTATTTCGCAAGATTAACGTATTACTTGTTAACTCACACTTACTATATGGTGTTAGATAGTCTTTGTCTTTAGTTGACAATCATTGAACTTTTTCGTAGGATAGTCTAAATGGTACATGCTCCTAAATGTTATAATGGTTTGCATGAATCTTAATCTCACTTCTTTGTCACACTATTTGTTTGCCATATGTGCAATTTGTCTAAGTGGTCTTGGTATGATGAACATTTAGAAGTCATTTTATTTTATAGATCATTGTGTTAATTAATGGGTAAGTATGCTTAAGTGACTAAGCCTAACTTAAAAACAATTTCACAATGTAGTATCTAAAATAATGCTATCTTGCAATATGATTATTTGTCTTTATGCTATGTGGTATCTTTGTGTCTAGTAGTAGATTATTTGTTTTTATAAGATGTTGTCATATGATATTCACATCTTTTGTCATTAAGACTTTTGTCTTGTAGGCTGATAACAAACTATTTGTTATTTCTCTTTGTTATGCTTATTTTGCATAATTGTTATCTCATTATTGCTACTTAGATTAGTAATATGTTTATGGGATCCATTTTCTTGCATATAGCTTTAAAAGCTAATAGGATTAAGTTTTAGAGGTTTGAAATTTGTGTTTGGATATCTTTCAATATACCTCTCTCCAAATCGTATTGTTGCTTCCGCTCACCTAACAATATCTCCATCATCTTTTAGTTAAAACAATACATATCCCATAAGGAAAACCACATGCCTCATCGTGCGATCATCTCGCATTGATAGAGAAGAGCTACATAACTTCAAGGATGAAGTTCTTTGTATGCTAACCAATATCCACTAAAACATTGCTAAGCTCATCGCTTTCATTAATCTGCAACATCCTAAACACTTTACCTTCATTCTTCATTTAATGCATCATAGATTATGTTGAATGTCCACCAATTAAGGAGGAGAGAAATTCATTCACATAATTGTCTTTTCATTAAATAACATGTACTCATGTTTCTTACATTCCCAAATACCGACAAGTAGGTTCAAATCACTTAGTTAAATCAGTTCACAAAATCACAAAGTGTTTCTAACCTTATTAGCTCAACATCACAGCTCTGCACCAATATCTCATTAAAAGAAAAACACATCATGTGTTTGACAAACCTCTTAAATGAGATACGTTAAGTCTCCTTAGAATTTGACTAGGATTAGTGAAACCAAATTAGTAGTTATAAGTGAATAGACCTTAGCATGAACCTTCGTTTGATCAAAAACGACAAAACATGACCTAATCGATGTTGGTCCCACGGAACCCTTCGATAAGAAGGACGGAACCAAAATTTTGGTTCCGCCAAATCCGCGGGTACCAAGTTCAGTGTTTAACCATTTAAAACAGACAACCCTCTCACAACCGAGTCTAGGATTTTCCTTCACAACTTCATTGTCTAGAACACCATCATAGGATCTCATCCTTTTCATTCTGACACATATCAAGCACGTCATTGTCAGTGCAAACAGAACCATCTTTCTAAACACGTTGGTCCAACCAACACTCTCATCATATGATGTCATTCTCATCCACATATAGGTATCTAGTATTTCCAATTGTTACATATGGAATCTCTATTCCTAAGTGATCATTGTCTTCACTTCCTCTCATTCTCATTCAAACATTTACTATGACACGATTCATCTTTGGTAGATGATAATAACATAACCGTAACCGTCTTCAAATACTCTTATATCATTAGAGTTTATGAATTCATTGCATTCATTATAATCACCACCATCCATCACTTCTTTCACTAATCATCAATCCCATGGATTAGCGAAAAACCTACTTACATCAACCTTTAGTCATCCATTAAGTTATCATTCACTTGTAAACCAACATCATATTAACACCACTCACTTTAAGCTTTTTAACTTCACTTCATATCCTCCTCATAGGCATTGTTTTGTAGGAATATATTCTTGTAAATGTAATTCTTATTAGAAGATTACACTCTTTATAACATGGTTTACTAGATAATCACGATTGATATCATAATTAGTATGCTGCATCATATTTTTCTTTGATTAGACAATCACAATTGGTAATTTGTTTATGATTAGATTATTTGCATAATTTTTTTTTTCCTTGAGATAAAATATATTGCACTAACTATTTCATTGTAGGTTCATCATCATATACGCTCGAACGTATATAGCATACTCATCATAGGATGAAGTTTGCATCAATTATTTTTCTTCTTTTATAGGTGCTACTTAACGCTCTCAAATCAGGAGGATTATCAGTCTAGCATTCACATTGCATCGTCTATACACATTGGTCGTATATGACTTAAGACATAGCTTCTAGTGCACTAATATTTTGTTTTGTAGGTTCATCTTGACGCCCTAGAGCAAGGGGAGTTTTCGTCAAAGCATTATTTAGGATGCATCATATATACGCATTGGTATATATTACATACTTGTCCAAGGACAAATATTGTTTTATACTAACCTTTATTTTGTAGGATTCTTCGTCCTTGGATCATATACGTCGGTACCCTAGCAACGGGGAGTATAGATCGAGGGGGAGTATATCATATACTAACTCATCATTTTTAGCATCTCTCATCCTTGAACCGTATACGTTGGTACTCTAGCAATGAGGAGTATACATCAAGGGGGAGCATATCATAGTCTAACTATTTGTTTTGTAGGATCATACATCATATCCTTGTCACTCCATTTAGGGGGAGTACAAATCAAGGGGGAGCTTTAAAGTTCTCAAAATCACATTCCGCTACGCATATCTTCTTTTATATTTCGACAAAAAGGAGGAGATAGGTCAACATAGTCCAACATAGCTTACTCACGTGTATCATTGGGTGTTTGCTTTTCATTCATCATGCATTTTTCATATATATTCTTTTTATTGCACACCACTAACCTTAATGTAGGTTAAGAGTCTTAATTTGATCCATGGATCCGCTTACAACCTAGGAGACGCAACAACCATAGGAGATTGGAGTAGTCTATTTAACTTCACTAGGGATGATACAAGCTCGCCATTTCGGGGAGAAATTAAGTTAACTCCAAGGATTGTTAGTGCAAGCAGTCTCGTTGGGGAGATTGCTAGTGCAAGCAATCTCGTTTGTTTTGATTGATGACAAACATGTAACTTGATACATAAAGTAAAATGTACAAGTTACTTGTAATCATATATTGTCTCAACATACATTCAACACCTCTCAAGTCCTCGTATGATACAACACAGGTTCGTACATGTTGTTATGTGGCATTATGATCAAACCCTTAACAAACCATTTAGAATGTTTAAAATACGGTTAGGTAATTAAGTATTTTAAAAATAAAAGGCTAATCATTCTACTTAGAACCTCATTTCACATTTTGCATATACAAGTATTCTTACTTGTACATGATAAATATTAGTTAAGCTAAGCTAGTATATACATGCTACATGATCACTAGGATACATGTTACATACATATATACATTTACATGTTTATGTTTATTTCTTAAATTAGAAATATTTAACATGACATCATGGCATGCATCACTTACATATCTTGGAAGATTTGTAATATATTTTGTATAGATCTTCAAGCTAACAAGTTGACTTTTGAAGATATGGCAAGATATGGTAAGATTTGCTAGCTGTCTGGTTCGGCGGATCCCGCGGATCCCTTTGTTATTCCGGGATCCCTTTGATACAAAGGGCGGATCCCTTTAGTATAAAGGGCGGATCCCGACGGATCCCGCGGATCCCTTTTTCAGGATCCTCCAAAACAGTGAGCTGTTTTTACATTTGCCTATAAATACTAGCCCATTGTTTACCCATTGTTTATGCAATTAGAACACACATTCCCTCACTCATTTCACACACTTAGATCAGTAGCAAAACATGTAGATTCATACATTAATCACCCTTTACATAATGATCATAATGTTACTAACTTTCATCATGTTGTAAGCATACATTGTTGATGATCCTGTGAAGTAAGCTCAAGATCATGAGACATCATCCATAGCATACTTCCTGATCTACCAAGAAGGTTAGAAGATCTTGAAGTCATTATCCACCATAGCATTCCAACATGTGAAGATTCAAGGGTACTTGACATCTTCGATGATTGAAGACTTCTCATTCGAGAAGTTCATGTAGATCTCACTTGCATATATGAAGATCCATCACAACAAGTTTAGGGAGCTTGTGATCTTCATACATTGAAGGCTTCCGATCAATGGAAGTTCATTTAGATTAGCCATTCATATCCATGACCCATTAATGTCATGGATCATCATTGTAATCTATTCATACTAGATTAGGTGGTTTATGTGTTTGTGCCATAAAACACAAGGTTTCTATGTTGGGCCATAAAACATAGTGGGAGTGGTTGTACCCTTGTAAAGAACTCGACATCTAGCTTAGTGTCGGAAATTGTATAAGCGACGATGGGAGTGGTTGTACCCTTGTAAAGAACCAACGGGAGTGGTTGTACCCTTGTAAAGAACCCGGTGTTTAGCTTAGTACCGGAAAAGGAAGTAAGCGACGTGTAAAGGTTTTCTCCGCCTAAGAAAGGGAGCTTGTTGATCTAGTGAAGTAACTCTCGAGTTGGGTACTCGGGGAGTGGAGTAGGGCGGAGAGGAGCTCCGTGACCGAACCACTATAAATCATCGTGTTCGGTTTGCGCTTTCTTTTACTTATCTCTTTACTTTTATGTTTGCATTATGTGATTGCTTGTGTTGTGATTATTTGATAATACTTGTGTGACAACTTGGTATTCATAAACTACAACAAACATCTTTCATTTTAGAACAAGCCAAATTGGAAATTTGATACAACAAGTTTTAAGTTTTAAAACGGTAAACGTATTCACCCCCCCCCTCCACGTTTCCACAATTGGTATCAGAGCCTCGTGGCTCTTATTTTCAAAACAAATGGTTTTTAAAATAGAGTACGATCCATGTATCAAATTACCATTGAAGCGGAATATAATATGAAAAATGTTTCGCTAAGTATACTTAGAAACTTTGTTGTTAAATGTTACTTTATATACAAGCTTGAAGATATCTTTGGAAAATCAAAAGAAACGATTTCTTAAAAGGATTGAGTGTCAAATTGTGTGCGTAAGGCTAATTTACGATAAACACGGTTTTTAAAGGAGTGTTTGGGATAACCACTAATTTAGTTGAGAAATCACCTCCGTAATGTTTAGATAAGTCACATTAGTAGAAATTATGTTAAATAAAGTGTATTATAAGTTTACTATCTAACTAGTAAGTCCCACACACTTTCGCTATGTCAAAATATGAGTTTTGTTGAATCTGGTACAGAGTCCCGCGGATCCAAATGGTATAAAGGGCGGATCCCTTTATTTGGATCTGCCAGATCCGTCCATACAGTATACAGTTTTTGTCAAACTTCAAAAAATCATAACTAATTAACCGTAAGTCCGTAGGAGTCGTGCCACCTATCATTTTGAAGGGAATTAAGTATACTTTCATTTAAAAATAATATCATGGCCTGAATCTAAATTGAAATAGATAAAACAAATCAAAAGCTACAACTTGTCCAAAATATTAAGTTTAATTTTGACACAGTAACGTAAACTTTTACGTTGGGCAATGTAAGTTGGTATTCTTTGAACATTGATATGATTTCTTTTGAAACTAAAGTATTTGTTAATATAAAAGAAACAAACCAAGCTTGGCATACATCATCATATTTAAACGCAAAGTGACGAAAAGTATCTTTTCATTTATACTATGCTATGTGACTATCTGTTCATACATGTGATTTGTCTGTTGGTAATTGTGATCGCATTTGTTGATAGAAAATACATAAGTGTTTTGCCATGACAATTATTTGCTTGTTTAGCAATTTCTTGTTTGATGCACAATAGGACTTTTGCTAGATCGTGTAAACTAAGTTGATAAACTGTGTTTGTTTTAGATATTTTTGTTTGCATATGTTATGTGAAAACCTTGCATAACTTGATTAGGAATGAGAACTAAGTGTAACTAGTTTAGTGTCTTGAATAGTATTGTCTTGCATAAACTCTAGCTCTAGTGTAAAACGTGTAAACATATACTAACCTTGAAAAAGAGTGTTTGGTACAAACAATTTGAAACTATGGTATGTTGATTTGTTATGCCTTTTGGATATTATCTTGTTGTTAAACCTTTATGTGAACTAACCATGTCATGCAGGACGATAACACTTTGATATTATCAAGTTTCCGTGTTTAAGCCACTGTTTGGCTTAACATCCATTTATGGTAAGTTATTATCATCTGATTGATCTATGTGCATATGTGTGTTAGAACTTATGTATTTAGTAACTTTCTATCATATATTAGTTATTACATATGTTTTAGGAGAATTTTCGGGAATTGACCGACAAACGCAAATTTTGACATTCTCTCTGTTTGTTTTAGCACCCATGATCAGCGGATATGGCGGATCCCGGATTTTGGATCCGTCTAGTGTATTCTTTGGCTCCGCCATTCCTGAACTGGCGGATTACACGGATCTCAAATTTTGGATCCGTCTTTGTTGTCGATTGGATTCGCCAGTATCAACAGTAACTTTTTCAAAATTCCCGACTAAACCAGATCCTTAGATTATTGATTCTAGTCCTTAGGATTCTTCTGCTAATCTTCTGGCACATTAGGATGACTTAGGCACACTTAGAACTTTAAGAAAGCCACTTCCCACCAAAATTTGAAAATTCATATTTTCATCCAAATTACCCTTATGTCATAAGCTAGGAACCCGGAAATTAGTTCCTTGCAATACGTATGATCACTGTGTATTTATGATCAGTACACACACTCACTGCATGTTCCCGTCCTTTACTCATCCATTAGATTAATTTGTTAATTGACAACTTCTCAATAAATCCAAACTCCTTATTTGAAAAGATATCACAGATCACAAGTCCAAATCATAACTGTTGATATTATCTTGTATTCACGAATGTTGCCTCACTTGGTTAACATGTCATCCTTCAAGACGATTTACATCAAGTCATAACTCACACTTAGGTTATAGATGTAATTCTCAAGTCTTGTCATCCTTTTCTCAAAGTGGATTGATAACTTAAGTATTTCGTCTGAAATATTCAAGTATATCTGACTTACGATTGTAGTCATTAAAAGTCATATCCGAAACAATCAACTCCCAAGTATTTTAACAACGTATGTTAAAACACTTATCCTATCATAACTAGAACATTTGTTCTTCATCCCATCACATTCAGCTCCTAAGTTTCACAAACAAAACTAAGCTCTTCATCCACTAGTAAACCACAAGAAACAGTATCAATTTTTGTCGCCTTCAACATCCATGTAACCTAAGTACACTTTTACTTTCACCATCATCCTGTCACATTCACCCCTGTGATATATCTCAGGCCCTAAGCATTAGATCACATCATACACTAGTTGTACCTTCCTATGAAATCACAAAAATTAGTCTCCATCATTGTTGTTTTCAACATCTATAAAACCTAAGTACCTTCATAGCACAACAAACCCCTACATCACCACAATCCTTATTATCATTGAGTGCATTGCTCAAAAAGGCCCTTGTCCAAACACTCTTTAAACAAACTCCACCATACTTTACCACCTATAGGATTAGAACCTTCAACATCAAATGAGCATGAAGCTCACATTCATTCAAACTAGGTTTAAGTAGTACCACATTCACAAGTAGTAAAAGTTTTAGTAATACTTTGTCACCAAGCTTCTGCTTATGTCTCAAATCAATATTTTAACAACATATGTTAAAATGCTAAATCTCAAATTCAATCACACCTCATTGGCTAAATGATCTTAAACAAATATCCACTAGTTCTATGAACTATCTTCCTCATTGAGCACAAGTTAAATCTTACTTGTTGAAAGATACCATACGTATCTATTTCCTTTCAAGCATTCATTAAATCTTGGTCAAACCTTGTGTATATCCTTATCTCTGGAGCATACTCAAGATCTATTAAAGTTGGTAACTTTATTTAGATTCTTGTTCTAAAGAACTTTCTTCAGAATTTTCTTGACATATCCCATTACCACACACAAACACATGTCTTGATCTTAAATGATCAAATCACTTGCATAACTCATACTTAAACTCAACTCAAAGGATGTCACCCTTTAGATCATTCAACCTTAGATTCCAAATACAAAGATTAAAATCTGTTGACACATATTCGTCAAATTTACATCTTCATCACATTAGTATTAATATAAATAGTTGAGTCTCATTAAGCCAAGTAATTGGTAAACTATCTTGTCTTAGGAATAATTAATCAAACAAGGAGTATATGTGATTTTTCTTTAGCTTATTAATAAAATCACTTGCATTACATATACGTGTATTGATTACATGCTATTTGTCTGATATCTTGATGTTATCATAATAATTATTTGATTAATTGTCAAATGTGTAAACCTTGAAAAGGTTTTGTCTGCATGATTATATGCTTCATGTTAACATGATTTGAATAATATGTTCATTCTTTCGTTATATGATACTTCGCAAGATTAATGTATTACTAGTTAACTTATGATATGTCATTCTTATATGATGTTTCTATATTTGAAAGCTCGTGTCTTTTGTTGACATTCGTTGAGTCTTTCTCGTAGGATAGTCTAAATGATGCATGCTTCCGAAATGTTAGAATTGTTTGCATGAATCTGTCATTTTACTTCTGCTGTGACTTTGTCACACTATTTGCTTGCCATATGTGCACCTATAATTTGTCAAAATGTTTTCGGTATGTTAAACATTTAGAAATAGGTTTATTCTTCTAATTAATCACATAGATCATTGTGTTAATTAATGGGTTAGTATGCTTAAGTGTATAAGACTAACATCAAAACAATTTCACAATATAGTATCTTAAACAATGTCATGCTATGATTATTTGTCTTGATGCTATGTGGTAATTTTTGTCTAATAGTCGATTATTTGTTTATATAAGATGTTATCTTTTGATATTTACATCTTTTGTCATAACAAATTATTTGTTATTTCTCTTTGTTATGCATATCTTGCGTAATTGTTGTTCCTTTATTGCTACTTAGATTAGTAATATGCTTATGGAATCTTTTCATTTATAGTGTTTAAAGCTAATAGGATTAAGTTTTAGAGGTTTGAAATTTGTGTTTTGGGTATCTTTCAACATACCTCTTTTCAAATCGTATTGTTGCTTCCGCTTTCCTAACAACATCTCCATCATCTTTTAGTTATAACAATATATCTTCCATGAGAAAACCACATGCCTCATCGTGCAATCATCTCGCATTGATAGAGAAGAGCTACGTAACTTCAAGGATGAAGTTCTTTGTATGCTAACCAACATCCGCAAAAACATTGCCAAGCTCATTGCTTTCATTAACCTGCATCATCATTCTTCACATCACACATTATGTTGAATGTCCACCAATTAAGGGGGAGAGAAACTCATTCGCATAATTGTCTAGAACACCTTCATTGTCTAGAACACCATCATAGGATCTCATCCTTTTCATTCTTGATACATATCAAGCACGTCATTTTCAGTGCAAACAGAACCATCATTCTCAACACGTTGGTCCAACCAACACTCTCATCATATGATGTCATTTTCATCCGCATATAGGTATCTAGTATTTCTAATTGTTGCATATGGAATCTCTATTCCTAAGTGATCATTGTCTTCACTTCCTCTTATTTCCATTCGAGCATCTACTATGGCACGATTCATTATCTTTGGTAGATGATAATATCATAACCTTAACCGTCTTCAAATACTCTTATAGCATTTGCTATACATTAGAGTTTCTGAATTCATTGCATTCATTATAACCACCACCTTCCATCACCTCTTTCACTAATCATCAACCTCATGGATTAGTGAAAAACTTACTTGCATCAACCTTTAGTTATCAATTGAGTTATCACTAGTAAACTAACACCAACACTAGCTTCACTCACTTTAACTCCACTTCATATCCTCCTCTTAGGCATTGTTTTGTAGGACTTTATCATATTATATTCTTGTAAATGTAATTCTTATTAGAAGATTACACACTTTATAACATGGTTTACTAGATAATCACGATTGATATCACAATTGGTATGTTGCTTGTGATTAGATTATTGATATGTTGCATAATATTTTTCTTTGAGATAAAATATATTGCACTAACCATTTCATTGTAGGTTCATCAACATATACGCTGGATCGTATATAGCATACTCATCTAAGGATGAAATTTGCATCGATTATTTTTCGTCTTTATTGTAGGTGCTTCCTGACATCCTCAAATCAGGAGAATCATCAGTCTAGTACTCATATTGCATCGTCTATACACATTGGTCATATATGACATATATGTCTTAAGACATAGCCTCTATTGTGCTAATTTTTGTTTTATAGGTTTATCTTGACGTCCTAAAAGCAAGGGGGAGCTTTCGTCAAGCATTTTTTTGGATGCATCATATACACGCATCGGTGTATATCACATACTTGTCCAAGGACAAATATTGTTTTATACTAACCTTTATGTTGTAGGATTCTTCATCCTTGGATCATATACATTGGTACCCTAGCAACGGGGAGTATTGATCAAGGGGGAGCACATCATGTACTAATCCTTGTTTTGTAGCATTCATAATCCTTACATCATATACGTTGGTACCCTAGCAACGGGGAATATTGATTAAGGGGGAAGCTATAGTCAAGGGGGAGCATGCTCGCAGTCTTAAGAATTCTCATTCTTCGACACACTTTTATGTTTCGACAAAAAGGAGGAGATCAGTCAACATAGTCCAACATAGCTTACCCACGTGTATCGTTGGCTATTTGCATTTCATTCACCATGCATTTTTCATATATATTCTTTTTATGCTGCACACCACTAACCATGATGTAGGATAAGAGTCTTAATTTGATCCATGGATCCGCTTACAACCTAGGAGACGCAACAACCATAGGAGATTGGAGTAGTATAATTAACTTCACTAGGGATGATGCAAGCTCGCCATTTCAGGGAGAAATGAAGTTAACTCGAAGGACACACCCTTTTTGCTTCGACAAAAGGGGGAGAAAGGTGTAAACTGAGAAAGTAAGTAATTGCAGACACAAGGAGAAAAGGGAGAAAGGTGTAAACAGACACAAGGAGAAAGTAAGTAATTACGGACACAAGTAACTTTTTGCATTTTACTTTCTATCACGTTTACATATTTTGTCATCATCAAAAAGGGGGAGATTGCCGTATTTTAGACATTCTAAATGGTTTGTTAATGGTTTGATCATAATGCTACATAACAAACATGTACGAACCTGTGTTGTATCATACGAGGACTCGAGAGGTGTTGAATGTATGTTGAGATAAGATAAGATTACAAGTAACTTGTACATTTTACGTTATGTATCAAGTTACATGTTTGTCATCAATCAAAACAAACGTGATTGCTTGCACTAGCAATCTCCCTAACGAGACTGCTTGCACTAACAATCTCCCCCTTTTTGATGATGACAAAATATGTAAACGTGATAGAAAGTAAAATGCAAAAAGTTACTTGTGTCCGTAATTACTTACTTTCTCCTTGTGTCTGTTTACACCTTTCTCCCTTTTCTCCTTGTGTCTGCAATTACTTACTTTCTCAGTTTACACCTTTTTTCGACAAAAGGGGGAGAAAGGTGTAAACGGAGAAAGTGAGTAATTACGGACACAAGGAGAAAAGGGAGAAAGGTGTAAACGGAGAAACGGACACAAGAATAAAGTAAGTAATTATGGACACAAGTAACTTTTTGCATTTTACTTTCTATCAAGTTTACATATTTTGTCATCATCAAAAAGGGGGAGATTGTTAGTGCAAGCAGTCTCGTTGGAGAGATTGCTAGTGCAAGCAATCTCGTTTGTTTTGATTGATGACAAACATGTAACTTGATACATAAAGTAAAATGTACAAGTTACTTGTAATCTTATATTGTCTCAACATACATTCAACACCTCTCAAGTCCTCGTATGATACAACACAGGTTCGTACATGTTTGTTATGTAGCATTATGATCAAACCCTTAACAAACCATTTAGAATGTTTAAAATACGGTTAGGTAATTAAGTATTTTAAAAAGGCTAATCATTCTACTTAGAACCTCATTTTACATGATCACTAGGATACACATAAACATTACAAAGTTCACTAGGAATAACATATACAAGTTTACATGTTTATTTCTTAAAATGGAAACTTTATTAGTTAAATAATACCATGACATCATGGCATACATCACAAGTGAAATCTTTGTAAGATTGTATAATATCTTGTTTAGATACACAAGTTAGATAGTTGACATTTGAAGATTTCATGAGATTTGGTAAGGTTTGCTAGCTGTCAATCCGCGGATCCAAATGGTATAAAGCGCGGATCCAAATGGTATAAAGCGCGGATCCAAATTTAGGGATCCTTCAGATCCGCGGAGCAAAAGTATTGTTGGCTATAAACACCAACCCATTGTTTGCCCATAGACTCATGCCATTAGAAAACATGGTAGTCCATAGTTTTGCCCATAGTTTTCATGCCACTAGAAACCATGTTAGTCCATGGTTTTGCCCATAGTTTACATGCCATGTTTTACTATAAATAGTAGTTAGTTTTGCCTATTGAATAATTCAACTAGAACATACATTCCCTCACTCATTACATACACTTAGATCAGTAGCAAACCATGTAGATTCATACATTAATCACCCATTACATAATGATCATAATGTTACTAACTTTCATTATGTTGTAAGCATACATTGTTAATGATCCTGTGAAGCAAGCTCAAGATCATGAGACATCATCCATAGCATACTTCTTGATCCACCAAGAAGATCTCACTTGCATACATGAAGATCCATCATAACAAGTTTAGGGAGCTTGTGATCTTCATCCATTGAAGGCTTCCGATCAATGGAAGTTCATATAGTGTAGGCATTCATATCCATGATATACTTATGTCATGGATCATTGTTGTAACCATCATTGTATCATTTAGATCAGTAGAGTGAGGTTAGTATTTTAGTCCTTAAAATACAAAGAGTGTTGGGAGTGGTTGTACCCGTGTAAAGAACTCGACATCTAGCTTAGTGTCGGTAAAGTAAATAGGCGACGTCAGGTTGGTTCTACCTTGTGAAAGAACCCGGTGTTTAGCTTAGTACCGGAAAAGGAAGTAAGCGACGTGTAAAGGTTTTCTCCGCCTAAGAAAGGGAGCTTGTTGATCTAGTGAAGTAACTCTCGAGTTGGGTACTCGGGGAGTGGAGTAGGGCGGAGAGGAGCTCCGTGACCGAACCACTATAAATCATCGTGTTCGGTTTGCGCTTTCTTTTACTTATCTCTTTACTTTTATATTTGCATTGTGTGATTGCTTGTGTTGTGATTATGTGATAATACTTGTGTGACAACTTGGTAGACATAAACTACAACAGACAGTGTTCATATTAGAACTAGCCAAAGTGGAAATTTGATACAACAAGTTTTAAGAATTAAAACGGTAAACGTATTCACCCCCCCTCTACGTTTTCACATACTATTAAAGATGATATAAGTTTAAATCAATCTTACATTATCAAACATACTTCTAAATCATATTTGTGACTCGCTCGGTTCTCATATTCTCTCCTCGGGGCGAGATCGAATCTTTAAGCTCAGATTATTCAGTTGAGCTTGTGTCATCTCGTTCGTATCATAGCATTACTTAATGTAAGTTAAACTACAAAGTCTTATTACATGTGATGATGTAAAGTTTAAGCTCGCGAGTTACAATTTACAAGGCCTCATGCTCTTTAAGTTCTTTTTTTTTTTCTTTTCTTTTTTTTGAACAACATGCTCTTTAAGTTCGACAATTATCCTTTCAAATAAAAGTATGTAAATGCAACTCCTTTTAAATCATATTTGTGACTCGCTCGACTCTTAAATTCTCCTCGAGGCAAGATCGAATCTTTATGCTCAGATTATTGAGTTGAGTTTGTGTAATCTCGTTCATAACCTTACTTAGAGCCTTAGGTGTGGCAACGAGTCACCTTCACCACAGCTCGCCACCACACCCCACCACCTCGCCACTCTCCCTCTCGTCGTGCAGACGACGAGCAATTTACTCTGCAAAATATAGCCGTTTGTGGGGCCCAAGTGAATATTAACGGCTATATTTTGTAAACATAGCCTCTTTTTTTTTTTTTTTTTTTTTTTTTTTTTTTTTTTTTTTTTTTTTTTATACTAATCCCACTTTTTTTTTTAAACACTATAAATAACACACCATAACACGCCATTTTTCACACACTTCTTTACCAAAAAAAACCAATACTCTCTATATCTCGACATACAAAAAAAAAACAAAAACAAAAAATGTCTCAAAGTCCAAACGAGGGAGGGTATTTTACGTCGCTTCTCAACTCAAACCCACAACAATACGGGAGTTCTTCAAACTCGTCTACCCCATCGTCACAAAACTCTAACTCTTCCTCGCAAGGGATTCCTCCATATGGTACGCAAATGACACCCGAGGCAATTAACCAAAATCAACAATATGAGTTTCAAGGATTCACAAATTTCAAAAATAAAAGACATCCGGCACCACAATTTTTTAACCCACAATCATCACAACCATCACAGTTTCTTCAATGTCAACCATAACAATACGTTGAATCACAACCATTAGATTCACAATTCAAAGTACCACAACCTCGTGCACCGGCCAAATCTCGAGGAAACAAAGTTGCAAAAAAGTCTAAAAAAGTCGTGAATTTAGACGCGGACGACGATTATGACGTGGAGGAACTGACGCGTGTGAATACTCGTTGGTAAAAGGAAGAAGAAAAGTTGCTAGCGGAAACTTGGGTGGAAGTTTCCCAAGCAAAGACATCGGAAATGACCGTTCCGAGGACGCGTTTTGGAACACGATTGTGGAGAATTTCAACACTGCTACAAACCGTGAAACTCATACCAAATTTATGGTCACGGGTAAATGGACCAGGCTTCACGGTGATTGTTAAAAATTCAACGCTATTTACAAACATTTGCAGCGTAGAAACGGGGAAAATGACAGTGATCATCTCAAGAATGCAAAGACCAATTTTAGCCAACGCTTTGGTGGGAGAAACTTCATATATGTTCACAGTTTGGAGGGTTTGAGAAAATACCCCAAATGGGACGCGAAGGACCCGATTGATCTGAAAAATCTCGAGGATCTATTCGGCCCTGACAAACGACCTTGTCCCGACGGTGCAAAAAAATCTCGAGCTTCAAAAAAAGCCAAGTCGGTGGAGACGTCGAGCGCCGGGGGGAGCTCGGAGGGGTCAAACGAGTACTTTTTCAGGACTTTTATCAGACAATTATATGCGCAAAACCGAAGTTCAAACAGTCGCGTACGAGGCGAGGAGGCAGAAAGAAATGGAGTACCTGGAGATGGAAGAGTTGATGTTTCTTATGCTTGATCCCGACCAGACAACACCGGCCAAAGCCGCTTTCATCCGCAGGAAACAAGAAGAAATCATGAGGAAACATCAGAACGACCAATCAAATGATTAAGTTTCGTATTATTAATATGTTTAAGTTTCGTTCAAGTTTCGTAGCGTTATTTTAAGTTTCGTATGTTTTTTAATATGTTGTATTGTATTTTAATTTTAATGAATGGATTTTTGCTTATTAGGAAAATTGAATAAAAAAAATAAAATAGGAAGTGGTGGAACACAAATGAAGTTGTTGTGTTCAGTTGTGATAAAAGAGGGTTGTAGAAGGGGTATTATGCTGATGTAACACTCTGTGAGGCCCAAATGAAAAGCCAAATCTTGTTGTCACACCTAAGGCTCTTAATGTAAATTAAACTACCGAGTCTGATTACGTGTGATGATCTAAAGTTTAAGCTTACGAGTTACAAGTTACACGGCCTCACGCTCTTTAAGTTCGACAAATTATCCTTTTAAATAAAAGCATGTAAATGCAACTTAAGAAAAAGACTAGGGTATGCGAGTGAAACTATTTTCATCTGAGATGAAAGAGATATTTAAGATATCTTCCAGCCAAAAAGGGAACATGTGGGGTACCTAAAGAAACAGTTTAGCGGTTTACACCCATTATATAAATACAAAAACAAATGTTACCCCTCCAACTCTAGCTAGCTTGCCATAAATTGTCCAAACTCTTTTTTAATGAATGTTCATAACGCGGAACAGAATGGTCGAAACTTTCTTTTAAGTTTCAATGACTACTTTGAATAGTTTCACTTTATTAATGCATATTTTGAGCTTAACATGTCCAACATTCAAGCTCACAAATTGGGAGGTTTCTAATGTGGGGTCATCCTGCAGGGGTCGTTGCTCATGTTTGTGTAGAAGTTGTGATTTATTTGTTGAGGACGGTCAAAGGGGTCGTGGCGGCTTCAAAATATGGTAGTCTTACAACTGTGGTTGTTTGTCTGCCAATTCCTACATCTCGTCTCGCTACCACTCAATCTGATTGTGTAAAGAGCGTTTTTTTTTTTTTTTTTTTTTTTTTTTTTTTTTTTTTCCGATATTGATGTAAAATAAATTTGTTGACTCCTAAAAATAAATTTTAAAATCCAACCTTTACTAATGTTGTGTCGGTACGCGTGTGGTGTCGATTTTTCAAAAAAACAAGATAACCTCTCGTTTCGTTTTTTTTTTTTTTTTTTTTTTTTTTTTTTTTTTTTTTTTTTTTGATTTGTTATTGTCTGAAATTGTCGGGAAGTGTTAAATTCACTTTACTGATAAGTTTAAATGAGTTGTTGTACGCTACTGCGTGCGGATTTGCTTCCCGAAATAAATACGTAAACATATAATTGTTCAGTTTAACAGTTTGGTAATAATAAATAGACATTTATTATTAAAATATTAGTGGAAAAGTACCGGTTGTCACAAGTTACGTCGTAACCTTGAGCAATGTTGACTTTAGTCTTTTATAGAAATTCCTTGTTACGGCGTAGGTTGTAAGTGACTTCTACGCCGTAACCTTCTCTTGGTCAGCAAACTCTTGTATAACTTCGTAGTTTTCCTTTCAAATCCGCGTTTCTTCGTTCCAATGCTCATTTATACCCAGAAATTAAATATGATGCAATAAGAGTATATATTCATGTAAAACTACGCAAAACTACACAAATAGTGAGCATATTAGGGGGAAATTGACACTAAAATATCAGGACTATTTGATGTTATCAAAAGTTTTAAGTGGTTCGAATACGCTTTTTCTGGAAAGATAGATGGTGTGTTGATGGCTCCCGTTTGATGGACCGTTTTCCTAGACTTTTTACGCTCGAGTTGAATCAAAATTGTTCAATAAGAGATCGTTGGAACTTCTCAAATGGGTCCTAGGCCACGAATTGGCAATGGCTTTCTCCCCCTCGTAGTCGTTCCCTAGATGACCTTTCAGATCTTCTGTTGTCTATTGGTGATTTGGCCGTTAATGAGGAGGGAACCGATAGATGGATTTGGGACTGAGATGCTTCTAGCTCCTTTAAGGTAAGCTTGCTAATTGGTGGGCTGTAAGATATCCTCTTGGCAGATCATTGTCTTCGGCCGCATCATAAGTGGAACTCCTGGATCCCACGTAAGATTAATATTTATGTGCAGAGGGCTTCAAATAATAGACTGCCTTCTAGATCTAATCTTGCTTCTAAAGGTGTGATTGTGTTTTCGGTTAGCTGCCATTTTTGTGACAATGAAGAGGAAGTTTTAGATCATTGCCTCATAAAATGCCTCGAGTAAATCATCTATGGCGAAAAGTGAGGGGTTAGTGGCGGCTCCCTCTCCTGTTGTCTTCCCCTCGTTCTCTATTAATGACATTAGCCTTGTAACTTTTGCTAACCTTGGTTGTTACAAGCTCAACAAGATAATTCGTGGTGTCTTTTAATGTGATATTTGAGTGATTTGGAAATGAAGAAACAAGTTAGTTCACTCCCTGGTTGAATCGCTTGACAAAGTTTTAGAAGATGGTGCATTTCCTTCAATTCAAAGATTATCAAAGTCGAGCGTTAGTTTGTTTGTAGTTTCTTGGTAGGCTTTGGTGTTTTTTGGCAGCTTGTTTTGGCCCTTTTTTTTTTGTCTTCTTGGTTGTTGTTTGTTTTGTTGTAGTTCTTTGTAGGGCTGAGCAACGGGTCAAACACGACCCGAACCGACCAAACATGATCCAACCCAAAAACTGAATATGGATAAAACGTGAACCAATAACCGAATCGAGTTAAAGCTATCGAAATCGAAACTGAACAGAATAAGGTTGGTTCGGGTCGGTTTAGCTATTTCGAACTGAATAAGTGTGTTTTGACTCAAGCCGAATCGAAACGAACCAAACTGAGTAAAACAAAAACAATTATACAAAATTGATAACTGAACCGAATAAGGTCGGTTCAGTTTTGCCTGGTTTCGGTCAGTTAATCGGTTCGGGTCGTCTTCAGGTGATTTTGCTCAGCCCTAGTTCTTCGCCCTGGTCTCTTTATCGGAGTCGTTTTAATAAAATCTCGGCTTTAAAAAAAAAAATCATATCTCAATACCCATTCTTGAATTTATTTATGCCCGTACATGATAATAGTATTATGATCATTTTATTTATAATAATAATAATAATAATAACAAACAATTAAAAGAAAGTTAGTACATGATGTATTTGTTAAGTTTATAAATTTACTAAAAACTATGAAAGCTAAGGTTTTACACTCAAGTCAATAAAATTTAATTTATTATCAAACATACTTCTAAATCATATTTGTTCAATATTGTTTTTTCAAATATACATCTTGCAATTAATCTTTGAAATGAATGATTTTCATTATTGTACTATTAAAGATGATATAAGTTTAAATCAATCTTACATTATCAAACATACTTCTAAATCATATTTGTGACTCGCTAGGTTCTCATATTCTCCTCGGGGTGAGATCGAATCTTTAAGCTCAGATTATTCAGTTGAGCTTGTGTCATCTCGTTCATATCATAGCATTACTTAATGTAAGTTGAACTACAAAGTCTTATTACATGTGATGATGTAAAGTTTAAGCTCGCGAGTTACAATTTACAAGGCCTCATGCTCTTTAAGTTCCTTTTTTTTTCTTTTTTTTTTTGAACAAAATGCTCTTTAAGTTCGACAATTATCCTTTCAAATAAAAGTATGTAAATGCAACTCCTTTTAAATCATATTTGTGACTCGCTCGACTCTTAAATTCTCCTCGAGGCAAGATCGAATCTTTATGCTCAGATTATTCAGTTGAGTTTGTGTAATCTCGTTCATAACCTTACTTAGAGCCTTAGGTGTGGCAACGAGCCACCTTCGCCACAGCTCGCCACCACACCCCACCACCTCGCCACCCTCCCTCTCGTCGTGCAGACAACGAGCAATTTACTCTGCAAAATATAGCCGTTTGTGGGGCCCAAGTGAATATTAATGGCTATATTTTGTAAACATAGTTTTTTTTTTTTTTTTTTTTTTTTTTTTTTTTTTTTTTAGTACTAATCCCACTTTTTTTTAAACACTATAAATAACACACCATAACACGCCATTTTTCACACACTTCTTTACAAAAAAACAAACCAATACTCTCTATATCTCGACATACAAAAAAAAAAAAAAAAAAAAAAAAAAAAAAAAAAAAAAAAGTCTCAAAGTCCAAACAAGGGAGGGTATTTTACGTCGCTTCTCAACTCAAACCCACAACAATACTGGAGTTCTTCAAACCCGTCTACCCCATCGTCACAAAACTCTAACTCTTCTTCGCAAGGGATTCCTCCATATGATACGCAAATGACACCCGAGGCAATTAACCAAAATCAACAATATGAGTTTCAAGGATTCGCAAATTTCCAAAATCAAAGACATCCGACACCACAATTTTTTAACCCACAATCATCACAGTTTCTTCAATGTCAATCATAACAATACGTTGAATCACAACCACTAGATTCACAATTCAAAGTACCACAACCCCGTGTACCGGCCAAATCTCGAGGAAAAAAGTTGCAAAAAAGTCTAAAAAAGTCATGAATTTGGACGCGGACGACAATTATGACGTGGAGGAACTGACACGTGTGAATACTCGTTGGTCAAAGGAAGAAGAAAAGTTGCTAGCGGAAACTTGGGTGGAAGTTTCCCAAGACAAAGACATCAGAAATGACTGTTCCGAGGACGCGTTTTGGAACACGATTGTGGAGAATTTCAACAGTGCTACAAACCGTGAAACTCGTACCAAATTTCTGGTCACGGGTAAATGGAGCAGGCTTCACGGTGATTGTCAAAAATTCAACGCTATTTACAAACATTTGCAGCGTAGAAATGGTGAAAATGACAGTGATCATCTCGAGAATGCAAAGACCAATTTTAGCCAACGCTTTGGTGGGAGAAACTTCATATATGTTCACAGTTTGGTGGTTTTGAGAAAATACCCCTAATGGGACGCGAATGACCCGATTGATCTGACAAATCTCGAGGATTTATTCGGCCCTGACAAACGACCTTGTCTCGACGGTGCAAAAAAATCTCAAGCTTCAAAAAAAGCCAAGTCGGTGGAGACGTCGAGCGCCGGGGGGAGCTCCGGAGGGAATCAAACGAGTACTTTTTCAGGACTTTTATCAGACAATTATATGCGCAAAACCGAAGTTCAAACAGTCGCGTACGAGGTGAGGAGGCAGAAAGAAATGGAGTACCTGGAGATGGAAGAGTTGAAGTTTCTTATGCTTGATCCCGACCAGACAACACCGGCCAAAGCCGCTTTCATCCGCAAGAAACAAGAAGAAATCATGACGAAACATCAGAACGACCAATCAAATGATTAAGTTTCGTATTATTAATATGTTTAAGTTTCGTTCAAGTTTCGTAGCGTTATTTTAAGTTTCTTATGTTTTTTAATATGTTGAATTGTATTTTAAATGAATGAATTTTTTGTTATTAGGAAAACTGAATAAAAAAAAGTAAAATAGGAAGTGGTGGAACACAAACGAAATTGTTGTGTTCAGTTGTGATAAAAGAAGGTTGTAGAAGGGGTATTATGCTGATGTAGCACCCTGTGAGGCCCAAATGAAAAGCCAAATCTTGTTGTCACACCTAAGCCTCTTAATGTAAATTAAACTACCGAGTCTGATTACGTGTGATGATCTAAAGTTTAAGCTCACGAGTTACAAGTTACACGGCCTCACGCTCTTTAAGTTCGACAAATTATCCTTTTAAATAAAAGCATGTAAATGCAACTTAAGAAAAAGACTAGGGAATGTGAGTGAAACTATTTTCATCTGAGATGAATGAGATATTTAAGATATCTTCCGGCCAAAAAGGGAACATGTGGGGTACCTAAAGAAACAGTTTAGCGGTTTACACCCATTATATCAATACAAAAACAAATGTTACCCCTCCAACTCTAGCTAGCTTGCCATAAATTGTCCAAACTCTTTTTTAATGAATGTTCATAACGCGGAACAGAATGGTCGAAACTTTCTTTTAAGTTTCAATGACTACTTTGAATAGTTTCACTTTATTAATGCATATTTTGAGCTTAACATGTCCAACATTCAAGCTCACAAATTGGGAGGTTTCTAATGTGGGGTCATCCTGCAGGGGTCGTTGCTCATGTTTGTGTAGAAGTTGTGATTTATTTGTTGAGGACGGTCAAAGGGGTCGTGGCGGCTTCAAAATATGGTAGTCTTACAACTGTGGTTGTTTTTCTGCCAATTCCTACATCTCGTCTTGCTACCACTCGATCTGATTGTGCAGCATAAATTGTTTCGTTGGTGGTTTTGTCGAGTTTGTCATAGTTGTGTTGTTAGAGTCATGGTTGGTTTCTCATATATTTTCATACTTTTGTACGAGTGATTGTCCTTAATAATTATATGTTTTGTTTCGGTTTGGGTAATATGGTTTTCTCGATGATTGTTGGTTTTTCAAAGTTGTAATATTTTATAAATTGTGTCCTTTTGGCATTTATGTATTAAATTTGAGACTAGCAAGAGGATGTGCTATGTTCAAGGATAGTATGGAATTAATAGTGAACAACCAAAATTTTAAAACATGAATACGAGCATGGAGTAAGAGCACGACATAGATCGGAACCCTACTATTATACGCGGGTTTAAAGTTGTGGACTAACGATGTTAGCGCATTTGGCAAAATTAGTTGTGGCATTCAATCAAAGCAAAAAAGAATTTGAAAGTGCTTTGATATAACTGGTAACAATTCGGTTTTTGGATATCTCGTTTCCTAACGAAATTTACACACTTCCAATACTCCCTAACATTCGTAATTAGAACATGGCCACCATGAAAAGAAACTAGAATAAGGGGATAGGGGTGAGTGTAAAATTTACAAGACTTAAAGTAACTAAAATGGTAATTCTATTATTTTACAAGGACCCTTACTAGAAAACATTGGAACAACAACTTATGTTTCACTGCATCTACCTACGAGTCCAACCTACACTAGAGCACTAATTCGACTGTCAGCAATCAATCCCATCCGTTAGATTAGAGCTAAAGTAATTTTCATCATCATTGCAAAACATCAATAAAAGGGTGATCGGCAGGGCGCATTTTTCCGCCGATTGCCCGCTAATTCTGGTGGCGGCGATATGACTGGAACACACGCGGTCACCTCACGGGTTTTGGGTTTTGGTTTCGAAGTTCGTTTTTTCCTCACAATCTCAGTGGTGGCAGTACAAGCAAGTGTCCTGCAGTCAATAAAACCGTAACTAGCGCTAGAACTGGATGAAGTCCTGATTGGAACTTCAAGAACCGAGTCGGGTGACATTAAACCATCCTGTTTGGGCATAGTGAGCTCCTCGCAGTCGTACACGCATTTGGACAATAGTCCTTCACTTAAAATGTGCTTAATCTGTTAAAAAAAGATACAAGACCAACCCATTAAGAAAAGACTATAACTTCACGAAACTGGATTGCAATTAAAATGAGAACAAACATGACAAAAATAACCAACCAGAATTCGCTATATTTGGTACAAAATGTTATAACTTTTGTAAAGATATCAAAATTGGGGAGAAAATAATGAATACCCAATAAAGATTGTGTAAAATTGGCAAATGGGTTCCCATAAAATTTTGCCAATTGGTACAAAAATGCAAGGAATTTAAGGTCTGATACTGTATAAACAAAATAAAATTGTACACTTGTACATGAACGTGTGAGCGTGAACAGTCAAGGATAATAGAACCAAAAATCAAGTTTATACCATAAAACTTTGGTTAAAAATATAGAAACAAAAAGGTTTTAAACACACAAACATATCCAATAAATTAAGAATCTCATAAAATAATTTATTCGACAAGAATATTATCCGAACCCATTTCAAAAACTTCAAATATAATCTGGGTTAACATTAATTTTTCAATTTTAGTACTAAAAGAATTGACCAAAATCTCTTTCAATATCTGCACATACACATTGAAAAACTTATATAAAATCAACGAATACCCACTGATTTTTGCCCCAAAAAACAACTTTTTCAAAAAGAAAAATTACCTATACACACACATATAAACATAAAGACATAGAGAGATAGAAGCAAACCTTGCAGAAAATAGAGCAATATAAATTTGATTCTTGAACACCTCTTTGACACCAAATGCAACAATTCTTCAAGGGTTTACACCTTGTTTGTGGCCTTGGGTTTAGAAACACAACATATGCACCGTTGGTGAAGTTACTCTGTATAACAAAATAATAAATAAAAAATTATTCCCATCAAAAGGTGATTAAACAAAATTTAAATTTATAACATAATACTACTTTTACAAAATAAATAAACTTTTAACTCACTTGAATATTAGCACAGTCCATCAACTTTTCAGCATCCTTAACCCTTATAACATCATGATACACATACCTCCTTATCTACAAGACAAAAACATAACTAGCAAATTATATCATTTTACAAGATAAAATTTTTATAAAGATTAAATTTATGTACCTGTAGCAAACGATGAGTCCCATGAGGGTTAACACAATGAGTACAAAAACCAACACAACAATCAACACAAAAGATATTCTTCTCATTTTTAAACACATCATGATGCACAACACAACTATCATAAAATTTCTCACTCAAAAGTGAACTAAGCCACTTGGGTAACATTTTTTCTTCACCCTGCAAATTTTAAAACTGAGTAATTATTCAAAATTGATTAGTTTTTCATGAAACTGAGTTAAAGATAAGAAATACCAACCATTTTTCTTGAAGAATTATGGTGAAATAAAGTTCAATTTTGAGAATGTGAAGAAGAATGAATTGAAGGAATGGTTTTATGGTGTTGGTTTAATAGGACAGAGGACGGCGCCTGGTGGTGACAGTGAAGTGGAGATTATGGAAGGGAAGGTGGCTGTATAAAGCTTCTTGTTTTTTTTGTCTTTTTGTGTTACTCATACACATACTTTGTGTGTGTGGTACTATGTGTATTTTTTGTGTATTTTATTTTTTTTCAAATTTTATGAGATGATAATAATATGATAAGATCAAATATGAGTAGTGTTTAAGATTAAATGGTTTAGTCCGAAGTCCGAATACAATTGTGAGATATGTTTTCACTTAAGAAACTTTCTTAAGTTGTTTACGGAGTAGTAGTTAGATTATACATTTTTTGAGAAAAGTTAAGGGTGTATTTAGTAATGGAAAACTCTCATTTTTCAGAAAGATTTTCACTTAAGAAACTTTCTTAAGTTGTTTACGGAGTAGTAGTTAGATTATACATTTTTTGAGAAAAGTTAAGGGTGTATTTAGTAATGGAAAACTCTCATTTTTCAGAAAGATTTTCCTAGAAAATCTAAGAAAATAGAAAACGTGTTTAAATTGGGTTTTTTTCAAAATTTTTCTTGGAAAGATGAAAAACCTGTTTTCTAAGTTTATAACTAAGTTTTAGAAAACTTCTTTTATAAGTTCTTCATAAGTTTTCCATTTTAGAAAACACAATCTAAACACGTTTTCAAGTGTTCTCTAGAGAAAGAATGGCTCTCTCATTCTCAAGAAAACTGAAAAATAAAAACTAAGAAAACTTTTCCATTACTAAACGCAACCTAAGCTACTTGGATGAAATATAAAAGTTGTGAGATAAATCAACTGCTTGCTCAGTTTTAAAATTATTTCATTAGACAAAAAATACACAATTTAATAAAAGTAGGATCATTACATTTTTTAATCAATCAAATATCAACTCTGACTACTTCATTTTTTTATTTTTATTGTTTGAAATGAAGAGTATACAATTATTTTGGGATATCCAAAATAAAAATATGGACTATAATTTTGAGATAAGAGAGTATAATTTAATACTATTATGATATTTGTATAAAACAAGGTAATTTTGACCATGCGTGACGACGGGTGCTAAAACATTTATTCTATTGCTACGAAAGAAATCCCTGATTTAAGTAATATATAACGAAAAAGCAAAAAATGAAACGGTCTGTAATTGTTTTTTACACCAGATGGCCTACCACGCCATATAGGCCAATACCAATATGTTGTATAGGTCTATACGCCGTATAGATATGAGCCTATACGCCGTATAGAGCTTCTGAGACTCAACCCAACAATTTCCAAAACCGTACTTTGACCTGTTTTCGAAACATGAAACTGAACATAATCTGAATATACATCATATTAAGCATAACCATAGTGATACATTATCGTTTCATACATATATATACCCTTTTGACCCAAAACAACCAAAAGTGGGTATTTTTCATGCTTGTTCCAAACACTCCATTTCTGCACTTTTATTACAAGTTTGACACTTTAAATCTACATTTATGGAAATCCTTGACACCACTTCAAAAGACATTTGGGGTGTAACTAGTTGTATCAAGAGTAGGATAAGAGTGTTCATTACCAATATGAGCAACACCGAATAGCTATCCCATAAGCCCTTTTTTCCTTTAACCTTATGATCACCGCTAGTATCACCTATAAAACATGATATGAAGCAACGTAAGCTAAATGTTTAGTGAGTAACGAAAGCGCAAAAACTAAAAGCATAAGGTATAATGACCATACCGCAACTATGATAACAAGCTATAAAACATGTATTATGCGATGCTTCGTTTAAGCACAATTCATTGCTTGAATATGGGTGCTTAACAAGCACATTTATTCCACACAGGGTCATGGGTGCATAACGAGCACGTTTATTCCACATAGGACTATGGTTGCATAAACACAATTATTCCACACGGGATTATGGGTGCATAAGCATGATTATTCCACACAGGATCATGGGTGCATAAGCACGATTATTCCACACAGGATCGTGAGTGCATAAAGCACAATTATTCCATGAATGACTATGAGTGCATAACAAGCACATATCAACTATAAATAAAATATGACCACAGGGGTCATCATGAACTATAAAATCATGACTACACGAGTCAATATAAGCATTCAACATAAACTATGAAACAATATAACATGAATATCATAAACATGAGATACGGGTGTTAAACACCCGGTACTTACGCTTCACCTCTATTTTGTTACTCACCTTATGGCACTAGAATCATTTCCAAGGTTCCCGACTAACTCCTTGCACCTATAATCATAACACATACATGAATTCAACATATCTAAGGCTAGTTACTTCAAACTATCCAAAATTCATTCTTTTATGCAACCAAACTCATACATTGGTATAAAACACCACCACTTGCTTACCCATAATTTCCCATAACAAGAATACTCATTCTCTTTGATCCTATGATTATTTCAAAAACTTATAATTTCACAAACTATCACAATTTATGTAACACCCCGACCCGACAAGGGTAGAAATGTCACAATGATGGTTTCATATCAGAACAACACAAGCACATGACATAAATAATACAATTGAATTTCAATGGTTACAATGAAAAAATCTGAAACTACAAGGTTATAATACAATAATTTCTAAGTCTATTATAAACTCTTCTAGTCATCTTCAATTGCTAGTAAGGTCTTCTAAGTCCAAGTACTCTCCACTCATACCCAGCTTCCAAACTAAAACCTGCCGCAGGAAAAGACATGCGGCTGAGCTACGAAAGCTCAGTGAACAGATATAACGATAACAAAGAAGTAGTACAGAATAAAGAACAGTAAATGAAATATGAATCAGTCAGAGTTAAGGCATAAGTAAATGGTAACAGTAATGAAAGGTAAAGGTTATAAGGTGCAGGAAAACAGAAATCCACTACGAGCCCAGTAACAAAACAGTATCAGTATAATCATGTAACCATATAATCATATAGAGGGGAGACCTCTCAGTAACCAGTAATCATGAGGGGAGTCCTTAATCAGTAAATGGAGTGATCAGCTCCCGGTATGTGAAAGATGTGTATCGCACACACCATCAGTCACCAGTAATAACAGTATATAACAGTAACAGTAACAGTAACAGTACAAATCTAGGATGCATCCATACGCCCCAGGTGGCCAAAGTCTGCCTCTACGTAATAAATCAGTAACAAGTCAGGGACGGGACAGGTCATCACTCTCCTGCCCTAGAGTCATGCCATCGGTGCATCAATGACATGGACATGAAACCCTCATGCCTAGTTATGGCTCGTAGTCTCAAATTGTGGGTCAATGGTCAAGTATCAAATGTCCAGTATTCAGTTCAGTTTCATATTAAGTAGTTCAAGTCCAATTTCCATTTCAGTTTTATCAGAAAGTCCATATCAGAAGTTCAGGTCAGAGGGTTCAATATCAGAAGGTCCAATATCAGAAAGGTCAAAATCAGTAGGTTCAATATCAGAAGGTCAATATCAGAAAGGTTCAATATCAGAAGGGTTCACATCAATTTGTTAAAAAGTAATCCTTAGAAAATGGCTTTAATAAAAGTGATCTTTTAAAAACAGTTTTCATAAAGAAAGTCTTTAAATGTAGTTTTCAAAACGTTTTCATATGTAATTAAGAAAAGCTTTTACATCCTGTTATAAAATCCTATGAACCTTCAAGGTATCCAAGGGTTTTAAATATTCATGTTACAAGGTGATGAACTGGTTTTATCAGGTATCAAAAGAAACATAGCAAGGTGCACGAATCAAGGAAAGCATAGCAAAGGCATAGATTCAATAAAAAAGCCCCAGATACAAGGCTCAGATCATAATCAAGAGAGAATCAAAGCAAGTTCACAAATCAGGGGAGCATAGCAATGGCTTAGGGAATCCTAAGATGAATCAGAAATCAGAATGAAATGAGAGGGAAGACACCCTTACTGAAAAGGGCAGAATATCTGTACCTTATACCGCAAGTGAAAATACAACTAGAATATAAAGACCGGAAGCAAACTCCATCTCCAGCGAATCTACACGCATTCATGATTGTCTTATTATCAATACCTTATTCAAATCAGATTTCTCTTTTAGGTCGGCTTTACATTTTTAGTAACTTCTATTTTTAGCAGGTTTTCAAAATTAGTAAGTTTCCGTTTTTAGAAAGTTTCCTTATTCAGTAATACTAGTTATTAACATTCCCGTTTATCAACTTAAGGTGTTAAAGATGACCATATTATTAGTTTAAGGTTCACAAGGTTATTTACACAAAGTTAAGGTCATTATAGTAGATTTACAATTTTTAGGGTTTATTATGTAATTATGATAAGTTTAAGGACTATTATGCAATTATTATAAGATTTGGGTATAAAGTGTAATTATTATCAAGTTACAGGTTTTTACAAGTTAAGTCCTTTAGTATTAGAGAAATAACAATTTAAACCCTTTAGTTTTAGAAAATAAACAAATAGCACCTTTTAAATGTCTTTTACACCTTAACAGCTTTTAAGTATTAACTGGGCCTGTTTTAAATAAATTATGAACCATATTATATCTTCGAAATAAAATTCACCAAAATTCAAAGAACTACCCCAATGTCCCTAGTATTTTACCAAATTTTTCCACATTTTATTAACTAGTATAGGTACGAATGAAAAATCCATTTTCCCAACCTGTTCCAGAACCGGATCCAATAAAACACCCGAAAAGTAATTAATTATCTGCCCCATCTATAAAATTTATAAAATTCTAAAAAAATTCCAGTAACTAGTAGACATTTCAAATATTACCCAGTTCAAAGGACACCTTCTAATTCGACATGGTTTGAAAATGATAAATCAAAAACCCGGACTGTTTTTCCAGGCATACGAATTCGATTTGACACTTAATTTTCTAAAAACCAAAAAGTGGTCTTCCAGGCCTCTAAAAATTACAAGGTTAATTTCTACAGAAATCTATTTCTTTGAATTTAATTTTAGACTCAAGAAACACCCAAATACATTTAGTTATCATCAAGATTCAATCAATTAAAGTCGGACTAATTTCCTAATCAGAAAACTGGTTCATTAATTCATGTGATCTTTTAGGGTTTTTGATTCGTTTAATTCCAAACGACCTTTGTAGCATGCATGGATCATGATAAACATTTTATATAGATCATATATGATGCAAGAAGTGTTATAAAAATACCAATTAACTTTTAGAATGATCGAATAAGGGTGGAGAATTAATACCTCTCGGCAGACATGAAAATCGAACAAAAACTGAAACCGAGTGAATCAAGCCTTCAAAAATCGAACTCCTATTTTTCTAGCCTCCTTCCAACTCCAAGGAATCCAGGAAAAATACCAAGATAGTGCAGAAAATTATGGTGGTCGATTTGGGAGTTTTAGTTTGATCGGTTAGGGATTTTTTTGGGTTTAAAGAATGCATGTATGGGAAAATATATAGAACCGTATAAAAGAAAAGGAGGGGAGGGCATATAATTCGGCCCAAGGGATTTGATAAGGTCAAAATTCTGATTTGTGAAGATCTTTCCCAATTTTGTAGTGTTTCCTTATTTATTTGTGATGATTATCTATAATTTAAATGATTTTAAATGTTTAACAAATAAATAAATGTGCACTTATATAAATTTTTGGTCCATATAACATTTTTAGGTGTGACAAGTATTTTTTTGTACATGTAGAATATTAAAATGTTGTAACAAAAATTATCTTACTTCATATGTTGCTCATTTCCACAGGTTTAGGATTTATTTGGTGTTTTATTTACTTTATAAATGAAATTTTAGGTTACGAGGGCATTTTGGTAATTTTTGCATGTTTTGAAATTCTAGGTATTACAATTTACCCTTGGAATCATCATAACTGAGAGGATCAATCAGCCCTTTACCACTTGTGAGGATTGATTAATGATACACTTAGGATGTTAGTCCTTTTAACGTGTATATGATACTTTGAGTGAATATGATTAAGTATGCGGAATCTACTTAACCACACTTAGAAGGATATTGGTTATGGAAATGGAACAGTGATGCTTGTTATTGAACAATGAACACAGAAAGTATAACACCAAACGATTCAATATTATTGAGAATAATACGAGTGATCTTCACTATCACTAGGGTTACAAACCTTGAATCTCTATGTTTCTATCACTTTATATCTGATTGAGGATATGTGTTACAACTTGTTTAACAGATATATATTTTCTAAACACATGCACTAGTCTTGACACTTAATATCTAGGCTAAGATCTCCCTTTTATACAACAAAGGAGATCTTTACAATATTGTTAATCTTGTCAACTACTTGCTTGTTGAGTGTGTCACTAGTAAAGATACAACTTGTTCTGTATATACAACTTGTAGACTGATCACTTATCAAAGATATTATCTACCGTATATACTTGACTTTTATACACAAAATATCTTTTTTCATACTTATCTAATCAGCAGTAGTATACGTCAACAGTTATCCACTCAGCATTAGTATGAGTCACTCCAACAGCAGTATTCAACCAGCAGTACCTTTGTTTGTACTAGCAGTACTAACTTATCAGTTAGTATTGTTAGTTATAACTTGAACAGACTTCAAATATACACTAGCAGTTAGTACTGTTAGTGTATTCTTCTCAGCAGTACTAACCTTTAGAACATTTAGTTTCCAAACGCTAATCTTTATAACATTTAATTCCCAACAATCCTCCCCTAAACTTGTGATTTATCCCAAATCATCAAGTTTCTTCTGAATTAAATGAGGATTGTGAGGATCTTCCAAACACTACATAGTCAGACTCTTGATATGAGCTTTCCTCTATTCTGCAAGATTAAATATCTTTCTGACTAACTCATCTGCCATATGTGAATCAGTTTCAGCCATTTTCTTTGACTTCAACACTATCAGTACCATGCTTAGGCTCCATTCATTGCCTAAAAGATGGTGCAATTTCCTTGGATGGAGGAATTATAAGAGGCAATGGTGTTGTGTATCTTGGATGCTTGGAGCCTGATATTATATTCCCTGTAATCGCTCTAAGAAGTCAAGTCATCTCTCAGCAAGCCATGCAAGTGATGAACAAACGTAGTGAACTGAAATTGAAACTGAAAGAACTTAGATAGAACTTTCTCCATTTGAATGATCAATTTAAACTTCCTCCCCTGATTCTGAGTATACACATCCACAATCTTTCATCTTCCCTTGTTTGGTTAATCTTTGATGAACAAACGTAGTGAACTGAAATTGAAACTAAAAGAACTTAGATAGAACTTTCTCCATTTGAATGATCAATTTAAACTTCCTCCCCTGATTCTGAGCATACACATCTGATTCGAAAGAATCAATGCTTATTTTTTATCAAGGATTTACTAGGCAAGTTGTAATCCCGAGTCGTTATCCCCAACGAAGGATTAAATGGAAATTTTGTGAATTCGAGTTCGTGAAACGTGTCGTGTATCATGAAATAAGAGATATTTTGGATATTTAAACTAAAATAAGTAAACATAAACTAAAAACAAAATAATAAGCTAGGAAACGATAATCTAAAGCACATGTAACAAAAAACGTAAAAGAAATCTAAAAACGAGCACGCTCGGGCTAATCCCGAGCCTAAAACGTGAAATCTATGAAATACTAACCCTACACATGAAAAACTATTTTTCCTAAATTCTAATTAATAAAAGAAAATTTAAAAAAAAAGAATTATATTTTTCTGATTATTATTTAATTAATTATGATTTAAAAACTATTTTAAATAAATTAAATGTTTAAAAATACTAAATGATTACGGAAAAATCTACAATTTTACAGGAAACTACTTTAAGATGAGCCTGATTAAGAAAAAATAAAATGGTTACGCCAACTTATTTAAATAAGCTGGTAATAAGCTAATAGTGAAAGTAAGCAAAAGAAAAGAAATACGGGTTAAAAAATAACAATGCAAAGTATAACAAGAAAGTCCCAAGGGCCCGTCTGGTAGTGTGTTGTGTTTGTGAGGTTTGGCTGGGCTGGAGATCCCAGGTTCGAACCTGGCCCCAGGCTTTTTTTTCTTTTTATTTTAATTTTTTGATTTTTCTTTAAAAGCTTAATAAGCACACGAAAATAAGCTATTTTTATAAAAACAACAATTTATGAAAACTTGAAATAAGCACAGAAAAAACAGATTAAGGTGACCGCTTATAAGAGACTTGATTAAATTTTTTAATTTATTTTTCTTTTGGAAACTTATAAAAAATATTTAACTTTTGAAAAGAGAATATTTTTAATACTCACCGAATAAGCCAGAAATAAGCAGAATATCACAACAGTGGGCTAATTAGGAAACAAGCAAAAAGGGAAAAAGCAATGGACTGAAAAGCTGAAGTTAAGCTAGATTGAAACTGGAAATAAGCTTTGAAACTGGAAATAAGCTAATGGACTAATAATGAGTTAACATGAAAACTAAAATAAGCCATAAAAAGAGGAAACAAGCACTAAAAAGCACAAAATAAGCCAAAGGCTTACTGATAGTCTGCTGAGTTCAGTGAGCAGGGGAAAAAGGCCATTTTCAAGGCAATAAAAAGCTATCTAAATAAAATCTTAAAAATCTATAAAAAATAGTCATGGCTAGATAAGCCACCCAATAAGAACTGTACCAAGTTTGAGCTTCTAACAACTTAAAATGAGCAAATTAAAAATCAAAAGAATGGGCTGCAAAATTGGAAAATGCAAAAAACATGCAGTCTGCTTAACTAACTATGGGCAGTTTTTGCTATTTATTGACCAAGGCTTTAAGGGACTTTATGACTACTCATTATGGACTGAATTGAGCTTATAAACATCAAAAATAGAGGCTGAAAATGCATAAGCTTGTGAGGAGCTTGTTTGATCAACTAGCTATCTTAAACTACCAATATCTATCCAAAACATTCAAAAGCTTCAAGTTAACTAACCACAACCTAGAAACAGCTTATATTAATGAACCTAGACTAGATCAAAGTTTCTCAAGTTGCATATGAATAGTATTAAACACTTTTTACCCGTTTTAACCCATTGAGCCAAACAGCCCTTTAGAAGGGACTGTTTTGGTTTTTAACTGAAACAAGCTAAGCTGAGCTATCAAATTGAAGGAAAACCATAAATTGACTTATATTAAGACCTAAAAAGCTAATTTCAACAACAAATAAGAACTAGAATAAGCTATCATACTAATAAGCTATATTTGGCTTTTTAAGCTATTTATAGCAAAACTGAGATAAGGCTAGCACTAACTTATCAAATTGATATAAAATACTATATTTAGACCAAAGAAACTGAAAAAGAACAAATAAGCAGATGAACAGTAACTTTGACTTACATTGACTTTTTTGATATCTTGAAACTGAGACAGAATACTCAAAGCAGGTACTCACAATAAGCTAAAAGGACTTTATATAAGCTAAAGTAAACAGAATAGAGGGCTTTTAAATTGTAGAAAACAATTAATTTAGATTACTGAATTTGATTTGAACTTGAATTATCACTAAAATAGTACAAAGCTTGTGAACTTAAACTTAAACTAAAATTAAGGTTACATTAAATTGAAATTAAGCTAAATAACAAGACTTATCTAAATGCTTAAATGAATTTCGACTTTACAAGCTAAATTACACTACTTCTATTCTAATCTAAAATCTACTAGCCTTCACTTGTGCGTGTGTGAGGTGTTTTATACTCCCAAAAGTCTCTCTGTACTTCTCTCTTCAAATCCCACCATTGGTTTTAGCCTCAAGTAATCCCAGTCGTCCATTGGGATTTTTGGCGGGAAACTTGGCATGGGTTTAAACAGGCTGTGTTAGCACATGGGTTCATGTGGGGACATGTGAAGAGGGGGAAGGTTGCGTGTGGCAGAGAAAAGGCATGAGGGGACATGTTGCCTTGTAAAACCCAAAAATTTTGAACATGTAAAATACCCAAATTACCCTTGAACTCAAATTCATAAATGACGTTTAAAACTTTAAGACATTTAAATCCCGAGTATATCCTAAGTATTTAACGTTAATAATTGAATGAATAAAACAAATGTACACATCTATCAAATAAATGACACGCCTAGATAAAATGTCATCACCAAATTTCATGTATCATTTAAAGAAAATATATTGTCACTTAATAGCCCCAAATCAATCCCACAAATTATGCAAATTTACCAAATGTGAGCACCTCTCACACGTAAAGTATGGGCTGTTTGTTTTGAGGCCACGCATGCACACACTCTTTTCCTTTTTGAAACACTTCACACGTTTTGAAGATATGCATTGATCGTGAGAATACCAAATCTCATTTTAAAAGATTTTACATATTCCTTCTAGCCTAAAATAGAGTACACGGTCTTACTTACAATTCCCTATTCACACGTCTCTTTCTCTGATTCAAAAAGAGCATCTTTAATATTTTACCAACTTGTCCATAACCACTTTTATATAATCATCACCTCTCACAATTGACGACACAAAGAAAAGAGAAAAACAAACCATTTACACCTTGTCGAGACCTGCAATCAGTAAGCATTATGCTTTTTCTTAAATTCCTAAAACAAAAACCTTTGACTCCCTCCACTGATCCGGTGCTACACAATAACTCTAATATGATGTCGAAGAACAAACCAAAGGAAGGAAGAGAGGCGTGAGTCAAGCTGCGACCGTGTCTTCAGGTTCGTGTTCGAGTTGGTGTTTCATGCGCAGGTTTAATTATTTCAACTGACCATGCTCTAGTAACAAGTGTTTCAGGTTCGATCATGTCTCGTGTAATCTCATTATTCGTGTTCGTCTCTAGGGTTTCAGGTTGATTGTTCTTGTTCAAATTCAGATGATGGGTGTTGGGTTCAGTTCGAGTTGTGTGGAGTGAGTTATGTTCGAAGGGTTTTGGGTCATGATTCTTGTGTTCTTGTTTCGTCTTTCTTACCCTATCCGACCAAGAGGTACATTACATCATCCTTGTGTTTCACTGATCCATAAGATACATATGTATACATATAAACATGATAAAAACTTAAGCATTGTTCCTGTAAATACGAATGGTATGATTGAGATATATATCACATGGAATCATTAAACCTATTCGCATATATGAGCTGTTTTGTGTCGTGTATGAACTGTTTGATGATTTCATTTCAATCTTCTTTTGTCGACTTAAAGATATAACCTAAACGAGTCCAAAATGAATTTTCGAAGACACATTAATAAGGTATGCATAATCTGAAAATAAAAGGAAGTAAATGTGTGTGTTAACGAGGCGAGTTAACGTTTGTGTGATAAGGGTAAGTATGAATTGTGTTTTGTCTTTTAAATATATATGTGTGTGTGTCTTTCGAATCCAAGAGCTAGACATAGGGTTTCTCTAATCTTATTATTTCATGTGTGGTGTCGCGTTAAGAAAAATGCCTTGAATGGGTATTATGTGGAATCGAATCTGGATATTATTGAGTCGTGTGAGTATGCATGTGATCATCGTATTTTGATCGTCGCGGTCTAAACTGATGTCAAGAGAACGTTAATATAGTATGAAACGACGGGGTCTAAAAGTGTCATTTGATATAAATTATAGTATAAACCTTAAAGTTTATTTATTGGACATTTTTAAATATTAAATTTTGATAATTTACATTTATAACCCTGAACTTTACTAAATGTACATAATAGACCCTAAAGTTAATTAAATTGTTATTTGTGAACCTAAATCGGGAAACTTACTAATTATGGAAACCTTCTAAAAAAATGAAAGTTACTAAAAATGGAAAGCCGACTAAAATGAGTAATCTGATTTAAATAAGATATTAATAATAAGACGATCATGTATTCGTGTAGATTCGCTGAAGAAGGAGTTTGTTTCCGATCCTTATGTTTCTAGTTGTGTGTTTCACTTGCGGTCTAAGGTACATATATTCTACCCTTTTTCAGTAAGGGTGCTTTCGTTCTCATGACTTTCTTGATCTTGATTCATTAGGATTCCCTAAGCCATTGCTATGTTCCCTTATACTTTGATTCGTTCTTCATGATCCATTTGACATTCGTTCATTATGATCCTTGTGATATAATACTTGATAAAATTCGTTCGTTACCCTGTGATATTAGGATTCGAATCACTTTACACTTCGAAGGTTCATTTGATTTTGGTGACTAGATGTGAAAATCTTGCTTAATTATATCATGGAAATGTTTTGAGAAAAACTATTTTAAAATTATGTTTACGAACGATGCGATACCACTTTTATATGGAATTTTGCTATCTTTTATGAAAACTAATTTTAAAGACTACTTTTATGAAAACCGTTATTAAAGATCATTTTTATGAAAATCATTTGACAAAGATTTCTTTAAATAAACCATTTGATTATGAACCTTCGATTATGAATCTTTGACGATGAACCTTTGATACTTTGATGACTTGACATTTGACCCTGATATGATTCCCTTATTTGACTCATGACCTTCATTGTATGATTGTCATTCTTATTGATCCATTCTGACATTTATTTAAATGTCTCTGCTATGTTATGTTTATGTTTTGCCATGCTTATTAGAGTTACTATCTTGTTTCTCTTGCCATGCTAGATTATGATTGTTGTATGCTATGATAGATCCGTGCCTGAGCTTACCTAGTTGTGGAGGTACCATGACCATGTCTTGGATGGCACCCTAGGCATGACACTCCCGTAGAGGTGTGATAGATCTACGGCGTTCCCCCTTATGTTATGATTTATTTTGTGTACACTATTGGCCAACTTTATATGTGTGACCAGTCTAGTACTGGCATACATACTTATGTTAGGGAGCGTATGGATGCATCCTAGGTTTATGTATGTGTATGTATGGTGACCAGGTGGTGTGTGCCTTACACTCCTTCTCACACTTTTAGCACTTAGAGGTCTCCCCTCTTCGTATACTTGTTATGCTTTAGTATGATTTGACGGATTATGTATGGAGTTCTTATGGCACATCCTTATATGAACTTTTTCATTATTTCATTATCTCTCTCGATTCATTTATTATCCAGTTCTCATGCATTCCTGATTTTTAGTTCTCTTTAAAATTCGTATGACTTTCATAATTATACGTTCGTTTGATATTCTTATTCCTTCGTTGCTTATGCTTATTTACCGTTCTGTTATGTTATATATATCTGTTCACTGGGCTTTTTAAGCTCAGCCGCATTTCTTTTCCTGCGGCAGGTTTTAGTTTGGAAGCTGGGTTATGAGTGGAGAGTACTTTGGACTTAGAAGACCTTACTAGCTATTCTGGATTAGAGATGACTAGAACGTTTATAAATTGTAGAACTTAGAATTTATTATTGTTTCCTTTGTAACCTTGTATCTTCAATTCTTCCTTTGTAACCTTTGAAATTCATTTTGCATTATTTAGTCATATGCTTGTGTTTGCTTTGATATGTCACCATAAAGTAATACTTCTACCCTTATCGGGTTGGGGTGTTACAATTATGGTATCAGAGCCAGGTTGCGACTTGTAGTACATCTAATATGGGCCTGTGAGGTTTGGACCATTAAGTTTCCACTGTAGGCACTCATAAGATAACCTTTGAGAATTTGCTTTAGGATCTCCCCATAGGAACATAAGTTATACAGGTGAGGAATGGGTAGACCAGGACATCTATGTAAGTAGCATTGCTTCCGCACCACTCTGATTCGTGCCTCTGCCTTTAGATATGCCTTGTAAGAACATTTGTCTCAGAAGCTAGAAAGTTTTTCAACCTAAGTTTAGTAACCAAGTAAGATTGGAATACCTCGGGAACCACATGGATACCTTACACCATTTAAGATTCACCTTCTGATTTTGACCCCAATTCCGATCTGTTTGATAAACAGTTTGATACTTTTTCCGACCATCCTGAGGGTCATTCGACCATAATATGTTTGACACATTCTATGAATTCATTGCCTATGCAGGTATAAATGTATCATCTGATACTACCTAACTCTGCTTGATCCATTACTACTCGTATGAGAACTCTGGCAATTATTAACCATGAATATAGGAAGTTTTGTTCTCACCCTTTGAACGATGAACCTTGTCTGCCGACCAGTTCCTTTGGAAGGATTTGATGTAAATACTATCTCCGTACGGAATTGTTAACTGAGCATGATGATGCTGATAACTAATTTTCCATACATCTCACTTTCGACAGTTATACGATGTTCGTATTACCAATGATGCACACCCTACCTGCCCTATGCTAAAAGCTAAACAAAATTTCAACACCTTGAACTGTTCGCTTATCTATCTCCACACTTTGATAAACCATGCACTTGACTCTGATATATGAACTATCCGTCTAGTTTAACGACCATATCCGTTCTACGGGTCTGTTTACTTTTGATATATTTGATTTTGAGGTCTTTTGGTTATGGATTGACTGGCTCTTCATAAAGCTACCAGAGACTACCATATCTGATATGTGACCTTTAGAAATCTATTTTCATCCTACTTTTGTTATGATGACCCTCAACCGCTCAAATCTATTAAGATTAATGTTGCTATGAAAGCACATATCCCGATCTCATTTGATTGTCAAGTTTCTCCTGACACCTATTAGTATCCACCCTTAGAAAACTCTGGCATTGGAAGTATTTTGTTGTACAAAAATTTTCCGATGTTCTCTGATGAACCTCTTGGGATTCCCTCCTGCTTGGGAAGTGGAGTTGGCATTGAACTAATCTCAGTTGATGAACCATGATTCTATAGAGTTTGAGAGATTGAAGGAGCTGATAGAATATGATTTTGTTCACCTCAGTGTTCTCTTTGGATGTTCCTGTTGGTTTATGAAGAAGAAAGAAAGAAGTATGCGGCAGAGTATCGACCATCGTGAACCTAACCGTACCACTATCCGTAATCATTATCCATTTCCGCGTATCAATGATTGATTTGGTCTACCTTTGAAACTCCGTATCAGACGGCCTCATTTAAGTTTGAAGGACTGAAGAAACAACCACAAGAACTTCTAAGAAGGGAGATGACTAACTGAGAGTAACCTCCGTGAAGCATTTCAGTTTTATTCGTGAAGAGGAAGATAGGTGATGTGAAGTAGATATGAAGTTTCCCTGATACGATTCATGAAGCTGCTTTCGTACTCGTTGTGATCATTATGAGTTTTAAATGATGCCAATTGTATTGGCTAGTAGAATCATGTTTTTCACGAGTAGTTGGACAATTGTCATAGTATGACAGTGTGTTTGTGCTCAGAGATGAACGAGGAACATGTAGACCATCTTCTTATTAAGTAGAATGACCCCTTTTTTCTGGAAGAATGGGTTTGATTGGCGTTTGGAGATTGTAGCAGACAGCACTACCAGGTATCTTGTGATGGCAGAGTTTCCCACAGATAGAACCAAGAATTAAGACCGTATCGGAGTTAGAAACCTTGTAGAAGAGTAGTAGAAGATGTTCGTGACAGGCGTTACCGTGAAAGAAGCATATGAGGAGAAGAGAAAAACTGAGATGGGACTCGATTATACCTCATGCAGCACGTGGAGATTTCAATTGGGCATAAAGACAACTAGACCGTAGGAGACGAACTATTCAGCACATAACCTGGAATTGACAGCAGTTTGAGTTGGCGAATTTAGAGCTGTGCTAGAAGACCTGGCTAAGACACGCAGTCTTGCTTCTCTATTCATTTTGGTGGTACTAAGATGAATTGATAGCAGGAGCAGACTTGCGGATGGAATTTGAGATCATGAATTTGAATGGATGAAATTTTGAAGCAAACGTTTGTGTTCGTATGGGTGGATTCTGTGAAGGATGAAGCTGTTGATATAAATAATGCCTAAAAACATTATTAATACTTCTTGATATCTCTATGTTTTGATAATCACAAAATGTAAACTCATTAAACATAAACTTATAAAATAAACAAGTATTTAGTTGTAAATATTCATTTCTACAGCTTAATCACTTAAGGTATGAATAAACAAATACTTAATGCATTATATGATCAAAGGAACATTTTCTTAATCACTTGATTTTTTATAAAATGAAACAAACATTTTATATCTTTTAGAAAATCATTTTTGGTATTTAATACAAATGTTTAATCCATTATAAATTTATGAATTCAAATTTTCAACCAAAAATGGCAAAAATATTCCAGAAAAACCTTTTCCACAAAAAGACAAATCTGAGCAACATTCAGATGGGCGCCCCCCTTAATTTTACTAGGCGGTCCCCTTAATTTTAAGGGGGCCGGCCACCTATTTAAGGGGACCGCCCCGCTCCTCTAGGTCCTCAGATTTGCCTATAAATACTGGTTCATCTCTGGACTTTTTTCTCACCTTTTGCACCCCAAACCTTCTGTTCTAAATCTCTTCTTATCCTTCCAAATCCTTTCTAAATCCTTTGATCATATATTCTTAAGCATTGGTTTCCAAGTGATCCAAGATTCTACCATTCAAGTGCAAAAGAAGAATACTCTTTCAACAACTAGAGAAGAAGTATTGCAACTTAGTATCATCTTGCTACCTAAGTTGTTTGTATAATCATTCATTCATTTTTGTATAAGTTGTGTATATTTGTTAGATAGGTGTGAGCATAATTGCTTAGGCTAGATTAGTGTGTAAGTAGTGAAGTTGTGAAGAAGTTAAGGTGTGTAAGTAGTGAAGGTGTAAAGAAGTAGAAGAGTACATAAGTAGTGCTAGGTTGTGAAATAGTTGTGAAGCCGGTGTGAAGAAGTTGTGAAGAAGTCATGAAGAAGTTGTGAAGAAGTCGTGAAGCCATTGTGAATAAGTTGTGAAGAAGTCGTGAAGAAGTTGTGAAGAAGTCATGAAGCCGTTGTGAATAAGTTGTGAAGAAGTTGTGTAGAAGTTGTGAGATTGGTTCTAGCTACGATTAGAACCCGACATCTAGCTTTGTGTCGTTAAACCGGTGTAAGCAAAAGTTGTGTAAGGTTTTCTCCGCCATAAGGGAGCTTGTTGACATAGTGAAGAAAACTCTCGAGTTAGGTGCTCGGGGAGTAGAGTAGGGAAATGAAGGTGTCCTTGTAGCCGAACCACTATAAATCTTTTGTCTCGCGGTTAGATCTTTCCATCTCTATCTTTCATTTCATTTCATTACTTTACTTGCATTGTTTATTTAGATTTACTTATATTTGTTCATATTGTTCAAGAGTTAAGTTCACATAAATTCGAATCTAAGTTTTTAAAAGTAAACAAAGTTTTCATTATAAAAATTAAAAAGACGTAAAACTATTCAACCCCCCCCCCTTCTAGTTTTCCACAATTGGTATCAAGAGCCACGTCAAACAAGATTTTTAAAATAAACTGTATTTTAAAACTTGAATCGATCTATGGAATCGGAAAAATATTTAGAAGGGCAATCTATGCAAAGACCACTGCTATATGAAAGTGATGGTTTTCTTTATTGGAAAAATAGATTCGAAACTTATGTGAAATCAAAAGATCTTGATCTTTGGCATGTTATTACCTATGGTGATTTTCCCCCTATTCAAAATAATCCTTTAATTAAAAGAGATGAAATTGTACCTTTTGAAAAACAAAATGATGATTTGAAAAAGAAACTAGCTAAAAATAATGAGGCAAAAATGGTTATTTATAATGCGTTACCACGTAAAGAATATGAAAGGATCTTTATGTGTGAAACCGCAAAAGAAATTTGGAACTCCTTAATAATAACTCACCAAGGTAATAGTCAAGTCAAAGATAATAAAATAGATCTTCTTGTTCAACAATATGAACAATTTACGATTCCGGAAGAGGAATCAATGGATAATGCTTTTGCTAAATTTAACACCATTATCACAAGTTTAAAAGCACTTTGTTGGGAATTAAATATTCAAGAAGTTTAATCTCGGATTCTATTCAAAGAAAAACGCTAAGTGTGATTCTGCTGCTAGTGCATTTGGTTCCTGTTGTTAATGTTCTTCCTGCTGCTAGAACATTTGATTCTGCTGTTAGCGATAAATGATTCTGCTGCTAGGCTTAGCATTCTGCTGCTGTTGATCCTGCTGCTATTATACTTGTTCCTGCTGCTAGCGATAACTCATTGCTGCTGCTAGTGAACATTCTGCTGCTGAGTGGATAAGATTGAAAAGATATTATTTGTATTTTGGTCAACAATATACGGTAGATAATATCTTACCCCATGTGCTTAGTTAACAAGTTGTGTACACAGATACATGTTGTATCTTATGTACTGACACACTCAAGATAAGTTAACAAGTAAGTCGGCTAGACTTTAAGCAATATGTAAAGATCTTCTTGGACTATAAAAGAGGATCTTAGACTCGATATTATGTGTAGATGTTAAGTGTCCATATGTGTTATTATTGCAAGAACTCATAACTGTTAAGACATAGAAAAACACAAGAATATCACAAGTTAGAAAAACTTAAGATTCAAGGTTGTAACCCTAGTGATATTTCAAGATCACTCGTATTATTATCATTAATAATATTGAATCGTTTGGTGATAATCTTTATGTGTTCATTGCTAACTTACAAACATAACCATTCCATTTCCATAACACAAATCACCTTCTAAGTGTGATTGAGTAGATTCCGCATACTTAATCATATTAACTCAATATATCATTACACACAAAGAACAAAAGGTTTAACCACCTTAACTGTGTGTACAATCCTAACAAGTGGTATCAGAGCATCAGGCTGATATTATTGATTTAGAAGAAGAAACTGAAGAAATGGATGTTGAATCTATTCAGACAAATGTTGCTGCAAAGATTCCCATGCTCAAACAGAATGAGTTTGAGATGTGGAGGATGAGGATAGAGCAATATTTCCAAGTGCAAGATTATGCACTTTGGGAAATCATAGAAGATGGAAACTCTTACCAGCCTACCACCACTACATCAACAGTAGATGGCAAAGCGGTTTCAACTCTGCAGACAAAGCCATCATCTGCAGAAGATAGAATAAAGAAGAAAAATGACTTGAAGGCAAGAAGCATGCTGATGATGACCATTCCCAATGATCAACTTATAAACTTCAGCAAGTTCAAGGATGCCAAGTCATTATTTGAAGCTATTATTGCCAGGTATGGTGGAAATGAAGCCACCAAGAAAACCCACAAGACACTGCTCAAGTAGCAGTTTGAAAACTTCTCCTCTACATACAATGAATCTCTTGACCACATGTTTAATAGGCTTCAGAATATTGTGAGCCAACTTGCTATTCTTGGGATTGAAATGCCTCAAGAAGATCTGAACTCAAAATTTCTGAGAAGCTTACCAGAAGAGTGGGCTATGCATGTTGTTGTCTGGAAGAACGAGCCAGACTTAGACACCATGGAACTGATGGACTTGTATAGCAACTTCAAGATTGTGGAGCAAGATTTGAAGAAGAATGGAGGTACTAGTTCTAATACTGGGAACAAGGCATTTATGTCAACTCCTAGTACCTCAAAATCAAGTGAAGAGGTGAAAGTTGTTGATGATGTTGGTGCTGCTAGTTCATCAAGTAGTACCATAAGTATTTTAGATGAAAAGACTTGTTGTGCCTTTCTTACAAGTCAGAATAATGGGTCCATGCTCTCTTATGAAGACCTCCAAGAGATCCATGAAGATGATCTGGAGGAAATGGATCTAAAATGGCAAATTTCTCTTCTTAGCATGAGAGCTAAGAAGTTCTATCACAAGACGGGGAAGAAGCTCATAATCAGCAACACTGATGCTGCTGGTTTTGATAAGTCAAAGATAGAGTGCTATAACTGTCACATGATGGGTCATTTCTCAAGAGATTGTAGAAGACCAAAGCAGCAAGATAGCAAGAATAGAGGTTTTGGAAGCAAATCCAAAACAGAGGAGGTTATTGAACCAAAAGCTATGGTAGCTAGTGATGGTTTAGGTTTTGATTGGAGCTTCATGGCAGATGAAGAAGAAACTCCTGCTCAAATGGCACTTATGGCTTTTTCTGCTACTGAGGTACAAAATCATAAAGCTTGTTCTAATACGTGCACTGCTCTTAATGCTCTACAGGTTTTAATGAAACAATTTGATGATCAAAAGATAGAGCTAAGCAAGACTTTTCAAAACTTTATAAACTATAAGTGTGGATTAGATAAGTTAGAGAAACAAATCACATACTATAAGGAAAATGAATTAGCTTTTTCTGATGACAAAGCTCTCCTAAGATAGGACATATTCTTTAGAGATGCTGAAATTAAGCTTTTGAGAGAAGCTTTTGATAGGGTCAAAAAGGAAAATGAAAACATTCACTTGACTACTGAGGCACTAGAACATGCTTCTAGAGGTGTGCACAACATAGTAGAATGTCAGGTGATCAAAAGAGCTAAGTCAGGAGTAGGATATAAGAGTGTCCCACCTCCTTATAGAGGCATCCCTAAACCCCCAGGGATTGACCTAGTAAATTCAGGTTCACCTGAGTTTCAAGAACCAATCATGGAATATGGTTCTAAGGCTAGCAGGAGCCTTAAGGTAGAAAAAGTAAGTAAAAGTTTAGATAAAACTTTACTTTATCAGGACAAGGTGTCCTTTGTTAAGAACTTCGATGCTATAGTTGTTGAAGATTGTACAACTGATAGTGATGATGAAGAAGAACAGGTTATGTCTAAACCTGAAGTGGTTAAGAAAGTAGGAACAAGTGTTCCTAAGATAGTCAATCATAATACTAACAGGCCTAAGAACAATGTTAAACATGTTAGGCAACCAGTTAGATATTGTGAGCAATATAGAACCACCAACAAGCCCAGAGGTAACCAAAGGAATTGGAACAACCTCAAGTCTAACCAATTAGGTGATGACTTTGCTTTTTATAACAAAGCTTGTTACACATGTGGTAGTTTTGACCATCTTGCAGCTTTCTGCAACCAATTGGTATCTGGATATGAAAACCATAGAGTGAACCACAAAAGGCAAACACATAAAACTCACTTTCACTCTAGTTCTAGTGTTAAGAGAACAAACCCCAGAGTAGTCAAAAACAAGTCTGGCTCAAACTCAGATCCTACTGCTAGACTAATGGTTCCTGCTACTAGACAAATTGTTCCTGCTGCTCGACCATTTATGACTATTAACCCAAAATCAACAGCTAAGGGTGCAAAAACAACTTTCAAACGTGCACCAACAACTGTTCTAAGGCCCATTCAAACAAAGGCAGTGGTCCAAAAACAAGTTTGGAAACCAAAGGGTAGAACTACAAAGTTAGCAGATTCTGCTGCTAAGCGTGTGGTTCATTCTGCTGCTAAGGGAAACAGGGCAAATGCTGTTAAGGCCTCAGCATGTTGGATTCTAAAATCCAATGTTGCATCAACTGTCCTTAAAAGATTGAATTACATTGATGCAAGAGGCAGATCCAAGTCAGTAATGGCTTGGATCCCCAAAAGAAACTAACACTCTTATTTATGTGCAGGAACATTCAAATGATCAGGAAGAGGATCAAGGATACTCAGATAGTGGATGTTCAAGGCACATGACAGGCAACATGTCTTATCTCTCAGATTTCCAATCAATAGATGGAGGCTATGTTACCTTTGGAGGGGGTGTTCGTGGCAAAATTTCTGGTAAAGGTACAATCAAAACCGGAAATTTAGATTTTGAAGATGTGTTCTATGTAAAAGAGCTAAATTATAATCTTTTTAGTGTCTCACAAATGTGTGACAAAAAGAACAATGTTCTTTTCTGTGAGACTGAATGTCTTGTACTTTCTCCTGATTTTAAGATGCCTGATGAAAGTCAAGTACTTCTTAGAATTCCTAGAAAGGCCAATATGTACAGTGTAGACATGAAAAACATTGTTCCTAAAAAGAATTTAACTTGTCTTGTTGCAAAGGCCACATTGGATGAATCAATGAAATGGCATAGAAGGCTTGGTCATATTAACTTCAAAACCATAAATAAGATTGTTAAGAATGGTTTGGTAAGAGGTTTACCTCACAAAAGATTTGAAAATGATCAAACATGCATTGCTTGTCTAAATGGCAAACAACACAAAGCCACTTGTAAGCCCAAGATTTTTAACTCTATCAATCAATCATTGTTTATGCTGCATATGGACTTATTTGGACCTGTTTTAGTAAGTAGTATAATGCATAAGAGATATTGTCTTGTTGTAATTGATGACTATACTAGATTTACATGGGTTTTCTTTCTATCTACTAAGGATGAGACTACAAGCATCCTTAAGACATTCATTACACAGATAGAAAACCAAGTAGACAAGAAAGTGAAGGTCATTAGAAGTGATAATGGGACAGAGTTTAAGAATAGAGTTATGGATGATTTCTGCAAACAAAAAGGTATTAAGAGAGAATTTAGTGTTGCTAGAACACCACAACAGAATGGTGTTGTTGAGAGAAAGAATAAAACACTAATTGAAGCTGCTAGAACAATGTTAGCTGATTCTAAGCTACCTATTACTTTTTGGGCTGAGGCAGTCAACACTGCTTGCTATGTTCAAAATAGAGTTTTAGTTGTGCAGCCTCACAATAAGACATCATATGAACTTTTTAATGGTAGAACTCCTGCAATAGGATTTCTTAGACCTTTTGGATGTCATGTGACCATTCTCAATACCTTAGACCATTTAGGAAAATTCGATGGTAAAGCAGATGAAGGATTCTTTGTTGGATATTCTCTTGATAACAAAGCATTTAGAGTATACAACACAAGAACTAAGATTGTAGAAGAAAACCTACATGTGGAGTTTTTAGAAGATAAATCCAATGTAGAAGGTCAAGGACCAAAAAGGCTATTTGATCTTGAATCTCTAACCAAATCAATGAATTATGTGCCTGTTGTTGTTGAAACTAATGAATTTTCAGGTTCACAAGCAACAGATAAGGCAAGGTTAGAAAAGGAGACAAACCAAAATCATGTTTGGATGCCAATATGGTCAAGTACAATTGTGGAATCAACTTCAACAATTGATGAATCTTCTTCTAGGAAAGCTAAAGAAGGTGTTGAAGATGAAAGAAAAGAAGATGAAACTCAGGAACAACAAATTGTTTCTGCTGGTGATTCTGCTGCTAAGCTTACTGATTCTGTTGTTCGGCCAAATGACTCTGCTGCTGGCCCTTCAGAAATGAAAGATGTAGAATTCTCAGATAATGAGGTGGATTTCAACAATCTTCCATCAAATTATCAAGTTCCTTCTACTCCACAAACAAGAATTCACAAAGTCCACTTCCTGGAACATGCGATTGGAGATGTACAATTTGGTGTGAAGACAAGACATCAATTGATGACTTCAGACCAACAAGGGCTTCTTGATGCCCTTTATGCTTCAAAACAGCATGAGCTTTCAAACTCTTGCTTGTTTGTATGTTTTCTCTCACAAGCTGAACCAAAGAATTTTCTGAAAGCCTTAGATGATTCAAGCTGGGTAGAAGCTATGCAAGAAGAGCTTCTTCAGTTCAAGATTCAGAAAGTATGGGTGCTAGTTGATTTACCTAAGAATGCAAAGGTAATTGGCACTAGATGGGTTTTTAAGAACAAAAGGGATGAAAGGGGAATAGTGATTCGAAATAAAGCTAGATTAGTAGCTCAAGGGTACACACAAGAAGAAGGAATAGACTATGATGAGGTTTATGCTCCTGTAGCAAGGATTGAGGCAATTACGCTTTTCTTAGCTTATGCTTCATTTTTAGGCTTCAAAGTCTACCAAATGGATGTCAAGAGTGCATTTTTATATGGTAAAATTGAAGAAGAGGTGTATGTTTCACAACCTCCAGGCTTCATTGACCCATTACATCCAAACAAAGTGTACAGAGTAGTGAAAGCTCTATATGGCCTTCATCAGGCACCAAGAGCTTGGTATGCAACACTAGCTTCCTACTTATTAGAAAATGGATTTCAAAGAGGAAAGATTGATCAGACACTTTTCATCAAACAGCACAAGAAGGATCTTCTGTTAGTGCAGGTGTATGTGGATGACATTATCTTTGGATCTACTAGGAAAGATATGTGTTTAGAATTTGAGAAGCTTATGAAAGAGAAGTTTCAGATGAGTTCTATGGGAGAACTTACATTCTTTTTGGGTTTGCAAGTTAAGCAATCATCTGAAGGCATATTTATTAGTCAAGACAAATATGTTGCAGAGATACTTAGAAAATTTCAATTTGCTGATTCAAAAATAGCAAGCACACCAATGGACTCTGAGAAGCACCTTCTGAAAGATGAAGATGGAAAGAGTGTAGATGTACACACTTACAGATCTATGATAGGCTCTTTGATGTACCTTACATCATCTAGACCTGATATCATGTTCCCTGTTTGTGTTTGTGCAAGATTTCAAGTAACTCCAAAGGTTTCTCATTTAACTACAGTCAAGAGAATTTTTAGATATCTCAAGGGTCAACCAAGGTTGGGTCTATGGTATTCAAGGGAATCTCCTGTTGACTTGGTAGCATATTCGGATAGTGATTATGCTGGTGCTAGCTTGAACAGAAAGTCGACAACTGGAGGATGTCAATTCCTTGGGTGTAGACTTGTCTCATGGCAGTGTAAGAAGCAAACAAGTGTGGCAAATTCAACAACTGAAGCTGAATATGTAGCTGCTGCAAGTTGCTCTAGTCAAGTTCTATGGCTTCAAAACCAACTTCTTGATTATGGGTACAATTTCTTAAACACTGTTATTCATATTGATAATAGTAGTACAATTTGTATTATTAAAAATCCAGTGCAACATTCTAAAACAAAACATATTGAAATTAGACATCACTTTATAAGAGACTGCAATGAGAAAAGATTAATTCAAGTACTTAAAATTGCTTCAGAATTCAATTTTGCAGATCTGCTAACTAAAGCTTTTGATGTTGGAAGGTTTCAGTACTTGGTAGCAAGTATTGGAATGCTTAATCTTTAAATTTTCAATCTAATGTGTTTATGTAAATAAATTTTTGTTTCTGCTGCTGGATTTACAAGATACTGCTGCTATTACAAAAAAATTGTGCTGTTAGTACAAATATAAAATGTGTTATTCATACAGTTGGTCTTATGATTTTCCTAATGCAAGACAAGTACTTTGTACTTTGTTCTTTTGGTTTTAGACTAACAATTTCAGGTATGAATATGTGAACACAAAGTAAATTTCAAGTGAAATGGAAGCAACACAATGCTGATATTGGCTGCTGCCATAATAGGTTTATGATGGACTGAGTTTGGGAATTTAAAAGCTCCTTAAAACTACTTTCTTGAAACCTAGTTATGTTATTTCACATTGAATTGATGACTTAGTTGATCAGATAGTAACTGATGCAACTCACTTTCTATCATTTTATACTTTTAAGTATAATGTGCAAGTCTAAGGACATCTGATAGAAAGAACAGCTAGTGAAAGTGAATCTAACACTTGTGTTAGAGATAACTATTACTATGAGCTGGAAACCCTGTCAAGAAAGCCTTTTGAATAGGTTTATCTTTACACAGGCAGTTATCAAGATAACTGAAAAACATTGGTTCTCACACAACCAGAGGTTGCTTTAAACCGAAATTTTAATTAAGTGTCTGTTATACACTTAATTCCTTAAAAATGGTTGAAAGCAGTATGATTTTTCAATTCTAAAATCATGAACATACTGCTAAGTCAAAAAGTTTCTTAAAAGGTTTTTCAAAGGATTCACAAAAAACCATCCATTGATGGATCTTGAATCAAATGTCTACTGATTCACCTCTCATAGGAGTTAACACACCTAGAAGTGATGAGGGCAGTAACTTAAACTCTTAAGGAATTGATGGCTTCATGTACAATATTGTCTGAAAACAAGTTCACATTGGTAGATCAGATAATGATGGGATGATGGTGAGATCTTCCAAACAGGGGAGGATAAAATTTTATTTGCTTCAGGGGAGGAAATAAAAGCCCAAGGAAAGGAAGAAAAACCCAATGTTATGGAAGGAGAAGACAAGAGCATACAAGATGATGACATGGAGGTTGAAAATGACAAGAACATTCCAAAGGAGAAAGTTCTATCTAGGTCAAACGAAGAAAAGTTTCAATTTCAGTTTACTACGTTTGTTCATCACCTGCAAAGACATGCTGATAGATGATTTCACTTGTTGAAACAAGCATCCAAGATACACAACATCATTGCCTCTTATAATCCCTCCATCCAAGGAAATTGCACCATCTTTTAGTCCAAGATTGGAGCAATGTGTTGATATTGTTAAAGTCAAAGAACAAAGCAGATGAATTACTGAGAAGATATTCAATCTTGAAGAACAGAAGTGTTTGAAAGATCTTCACAATCCATAATTTAATTCAGAAACATGTTGAAATGGATTCACATGTTTAGGGGAAGATTGTTGGGAATTAAATATTCAAGAAGTTTAATATCGGATTCTATTCAAAGAAAAACGTTAAGTGTGATTCTGCTGCTAGTGCATTTGGTTCCTGCTGTTAATGTTGTTCCTGCTGCTAGAACATTTGATTCTGCTGCTAGCGATAAATGATTCTGCTGCTGGGCTTAGCATTCTGCTGCTGTTGATCCTGCTCCTATTATACTTGTTCCTGCTGCTAGCGATAACTCATTGCTGCTACTAGTGAACATTCTGCTGCTGAGTGGATAAGATTGAAAAGATATTATTTGTATTTTGGTCAACAATATACGGTAGATAATATCTTACCCCATGTGCTTAGTTAACAAGTTGTGTACACAGATACATGTTGTATCTTATGTACTGACACACTCAAGATAAGTTAACAAGTAAGTCGGCTAGACTTTAAGCAATATGTAAAGATCTTCTTGGACTATAAAAGAGGATCTTAGACTCGATATTATGTGTAGATGTTAAGTGTCCATATGTGTTATTATTGCAAGAACTCATAACTGTTAAGACATAGAAAAACACAAGAATATCACAAGTTAGAAAAACTTAAGATTCAAGGTTGTAACCCTAGTGGTATTTCAAGATCACTCGTATTATTATCATTAATAATATTGAATCGTTTGGTGATAATCTTTATGTGTTCATTGCTAACTTACAAACATAACCATTCCATTTCCATAACACAAATCACCTTCTAAGTGTGATTGAGTAGATTCCGCATACTTAATCATATTAACTCAATATATCATTACACACAAAAAACAAAAGGTATAACCACCTTAACCGTGTGTGCAAATTAGGTCAAAAAGTCATAGATAAAAATAAATCACTAAAACATATTAATTTTCGATTAGAAAATGAAGTACTTGAATTAAAAATTAAACTACAACATTTAGAAAAAGGAAAAGAAGTTTTTATAAAATGTAAAACATGTCTAGAGGTCAAAAATGAAAAAGAAAAACTTAAAGATGAAATTTCCAAACTTGACAAGTTTAAAAATAGTAGTAACTCACTTAAGAAAATAATAAGTGTTCAAGGAACTTCAGGAGATAAAACAGGTCTAGGATTCAACTCAAATAATGTTTCAACTAGTGAAAATAAAAATGTAAAGTTTGAATGTCAATCTAGTAAACAAAAACCATTAGAGTCGAAACCTAAGTATATACTTATAAAAGATAGAAAAATACCTATTGCGAGTGATGAGGAAGTAAAAAGTTTTTATAAACCATCACTGAAAGCCAAAACCGGATTTTCTAAACCGAAATTAAGATCTAAAACTCCACCTCCAATTAGACCAAATAATCCTCATCCTCGGTCTAAAACCCCTCAACCTAGAAGAAATCAAAGTAGACAAAACTTTCCTAATAATAATAATCACCAAATGTGGAATTATTCACTTCAACCAAGTTTCAACCCTTGGGGAATACTTTCACCATACATGCAAATGCAAACCATGTTTAGTTCAAACAATTTTGGAAAAATGAGAAAATGGGGACCAAGTGGCTAAATCGTCACTCATTGAATAATTCGGAAACTCATCAATGATTGGCTTCTATAAGTAAATATATCACCCTGAAGTATTTGAAGAAAAGCTGGACATAAGGTACGTTCTCTTTTTAAAATTTCATGAGTAGTTACTTCATACATATAGTCTTATTAATCATAGCCTTAGGATATGCTTAGTTTGATAGGTTGCATTGCATTTACACTTTTAGTTATATCCGTTTTATGATTTAATAAACTAGAAACCCTTTAGTTAGCCCCCTAAGTATTAAATGAAGTATTCACTGTCGAGCTCATTTAGCATTCTCTAATTTAAAATGGAAATCTTCTATGTCCACTATTAAAAAACTCATGGTGATGAAGTGAAATGAGTTAAGTGGATTAATCATTAACATAGAAGTAAGATTAGATTTCTCGCGATAGAAAACTATGGATGAAACAAGCTCTCGTAGAATATGGCATCAAGTTAGATAAGTGTGCGACAACAAAGGAGCTATAGATGTTAGGTTATACCCCATTCAACACTCTCGCATCAAACATATAGAATTTCGTCATCGCTTCCTTATGACCATAGGATATGTAGAAACGGGTAGCATGTGACAATAGCCTTAACCAATTCCCTTGAGCATGAGATCTTTAACAACCATTTTTTAAAATCTAGGATTAATGGTATTTGTTGTCAAAAATCCAGTATCCTTAAAAATATACAGAAACGTTTTTTTTTTACTATTTCACTTTTCTATTAACATGTTTTACTATCTCATTTTTCTTCTTAATCTGTGTCCATAATTCTGTTTCGATCAAAGTCAAAGATTGGGATTTTTTTCTTAACCATTCTTCGTAAACACATTTTAAAATAAAACCCAATTTATTTTATTCAAATAACTTTCACATCTACATAAAAACCCACTTTCAAACATTGTTGAATAATGCTAAAAACATTTCTTTAAATCATGCATGGTGATCTCATATTTGTCATCTATATTTATGTACATGACATTTATAAGTGAACTAAGTCAAATCAAGCGGACCATGGTTTGTCTATTAAGATTTTGTTTGTAACAAGTCTACAAGTCCATGCTATCTTAAGTTCCCATTTATTGCACATAGGCACACATTAGGATCCATCTAATAGTTTATTAATCTTCCCACTTAGATATAATTTAGAAAATACTTGGTGTAGTTTATTGTTTCCTAGTCCATATAAATTACTTGCTTGATGAGTATGTTTACATGCTAGATGAAATTACTTGTTTCCTTAATCTCTTTAATTAACATGTTTTGCATAGATATCTATTACATGCTTAATTGTCTCAAAGAGTTGGACTTGCTTGAAACTAAACCCAAAAACACAACCCTTTCTACAATTTTCTACCAAAAACCCATTTCCAGAAATCTGGGAACCTACAGATGGGCGCCCCCCTTAAAGCATAAGGCGGTCCCTAAATGTTTAAGGGGACCGGCCCTTATTTAAAGGGACCGGCCATCTGATGGTCGAAAGTGCTGTCTCCTTTTCTACTTTTTAGCCCATTTCATCCTACACTTCCCAAAATTCACTTCCAATTCATCCAACAAATTTTATCCATTCCTTAATCACATCAATCCTATACTATAATCACTCCTATTCCTCATAATCTTCCATCATCTCATCATGCCATCTCCCATAAAACCAAAGCCAAAATCCTCAAGGTTAGCAAGGATGACCGAAAAACCCGTTTGGAGAAGAAAACCAAACCCTCGAAACAAGTCCATCACAACAAATGATGTGGCTAAACAACCAACACCTCCACTCACATTTGTTCTCAATTATACTCCCAATCCTCAAGCTCATTCCAATGAACCCTTTCACAAACCTCTTCATAATAATCAACCATCCATCTTTACTCCCGAAAATACACCTTCATCTCACTCATATGATTCATATGAAGAGCATGATCAACCCCAAAACAACAATCCCAATCTCATTCACAACACCTCTCATCTTATTCAACATACCAATGAACCATCCAAAACACTCACCACTCTTGGAATATCCTCTTCTTCCATATCTCCATCCTCATCCACTCATAATTACCCAAGCTCACAAATGTCTCCACCACCAAGAGTATCACCACCATCTCCCACCAACTCACATGCTTCTTCTATGTTGCATATGTAAACATCCATCCCAAATAACAACCACACTCCACCATCATAACCTTCTTCCAAACACTTGAAGTTCATTGAAGAACTTAAAGAAGCCCATGATCTTTGTGCTCTTCTTGCCTTACACCTTGCTCGATGCAAGATTGGATCAACTCTCTTCTAGCCCTCCTTCATCACAAAATAACCTCAACCTCCACCTTCGTTCCAAACTACACACCTCAACCTTAAACCAACCTCATTGAAACCATTCAAAACCCTCATCATATTGGTCAAACATCCAACTTTAATTCCAACTACACACCCCAATTTCATCCACTTCCATTGATCCGTGCTGAATACACTTATAAATAAATGCAGACAGTGGATACGCGTGAATAAATACAAATCACCCCTTTGTGAAAAAGGATACTTGCAAAAACTCACGTTTGTGTGTGTAGTGTGAAACCAGGTAAGTGATTACCCGGATCGTTTCCCAACGAGGTGCGAATGGGCAAACTGTGGAAAGTTAGGATTAGAGTGACTGATGATTAGATATGAGATTTTGCTTTTTGATTAATTCTAATTGATATATAAGAAACAAATATACACAAGAAAATTAAACGCGAATTTAAATAAACTGAAAACGCGTAACAGGAAATCTAAAACGGAACTAAAAAGTGAAATAATATATAATTAAAATCTAAAAGTGTAAAATTACTTAAAACTTATTTTAAAACTAAAATTATATTTTTTACACTTTTTATTTATTTATTATTAATTATTTATTATTTAATTACTTTTTAAACTATTTAAATTTATAATAAATACTAAATGAACAAAGAAAAATCTAAAACTTTTTCTATAAATATTATGAAGTAAAAAGAATCTAGGAAAATTATAAAAATTAAAAATTCTTAATTAAAAATTTAAAAAGATAAAATCTATTAAATAGAAGCTATCACTTATTTTCTATTTTATTTTTCTTAAGGTATAAAAATATTATTATATTTTTCCTAGATTCTAATTAATAAAATAAAATTATGAAAATTAAAATTATATTTTTCTGATTATTATTCTATTTATTATGATTTAATTACTATTTTAAACTAATTAAAAAGATTAAAAATATCAAATGACTTTAGAAAAATCTAAAAAATTCAGGATAAGTCTAAATTAATATTCTTAATAAAGGAAAATTAAAATAAAAAGTTTGCTAAACCCTAATAAGCAGTTTGGTCAACAAGCAGTTTGGCAAATAAGCCAAAAATAAGCTAATAAGCTCAAAACCTCACCAAAGGCTCAGAACAAGTTTAAACAACTTATATAAGCACAAAAAAACTTAATTCAAACAGCTAATCCCACAAAATAAGCAAATTCAACACTTGAGCAGTTGCAAAATCAAAGCAGAAAACTCAGGAAAATAGCAAACTTGCAGAGCAGATTAAGCAATTCAAATAAGCAGATAAGTTGAATATTAAGGGGGCAAAAGTGAGCTAGTACTACTAGGTATCCTAAAATGCAAAAAGCCCCATCTCAAACTGACCAATTGAACTCCAATTGGACACAAGATCAGGTGGGAAAAACTATGCAAGGTACTGCTATAAAGTACTGCTATAGAAAAGGGAAATTTGCAGGCATGATTTAAGCAATCTAATAAGCTAGGAAATAGAATCCAAGCTCAGAATCTTAAAGCCTACTATATGAACTATTAGTAAACCAAAAATCAAAGCCTCAGCTTATTTGGATAAGCCACAAACAAGCTGAGAAAAGCAGCTATGGCCACTCAGTATATACTGAGTCTGCTGTGGGCAGGCTTACACAGATGTGCACAAACCAAAAAAAGCAATATACCAGATTACTACTTTACACTAGATGGATTAGAAAGACCTCAAAGAAGCCAGAGAAAAGGTCCAAAATAGCTTATGGCTTAATATGGCTTATTTGAGCTTTTGAGGTTCTAGAAATTGCACAGATGGCTCTAAACTATGAAATCAACCAAATGGACTTAGAATAACTTAAGAACAACTTATTATGACTATTTGAAGCAAGATCAAAGTTGAGAAAATGGTCAATGAACAGTACAAGCTTGTTTGACCAAGTTGACTGCATAAACCAAACAGTCCTTTGTAATGGTCTGTGATGATTTTTGCAAATGAAACTCACTATTATAAACTATAAGTCTTGATTTTACTGATTAAATAACTTAATTAGACTCTAATAAGTAACTTTTAATAGGAAAATAAGCAATAGATTAAGCTATGCTATATTTGTCTACTTTTGGATTTTTAAGTGTTTTTAAGAGAAATAAGGAAAAACTATATAACTACTGATAAAACTGAACAAATATACTTAGAAACTAGCAATAAGCGTATAACAATAAAAATAAGCTAATAATAATCACTAGTACAGTGAAGTAGGAATTATGCTAAATTTGAGAAAAAGCTTACAACTGAAAAAGCTTATGACACAGAGAGAACAAGATCAGAACCTTCCTAGCTTGTTCACACAAGCTAGAAAACCCAAGAAAAGCCTTCCTAAATAGCTTTTCCCTTCAGAAGAGCTTATTGGAGCTTATGTTGACTTTCTTTGACTTTTCTCCATTTCTTGAATTAGAACAGGTTTAATCTAACATAAACTTACCACAAGCTATAATAAGCTTGATTAAGCTTATAGAAACAACTGCTAAGTTATTTCAATTATCAATTAACTAGGTTCGAATTCTCAGTACACATAGAATTTTAGAAACTAGGAATTATCATTAACTATTGGAAATTATTCAAAGATTAACAACAAACACACTAAATTTAACTTGTATTGATTGTTAAAACTTGAGATTACAATTTATTGCTACTGAAAGTGAAATTACGATTATGCTAATTTTTCTACTTTTTAACTACTTGCCATTAAAGGCTTACAAAAGGTTCTATTTATACTAAACTATTAGGGTTTGCTTTGTCTTCATTCTCTGAACAAATTCCAGCACTTGGTTGGTCTTGAAATCTTCTCAGCCTTTGATTTTACTTTTGGCGCCAAAATTGAGATAGTGGAAAAATCCACTATCTCTGGTCTGAGGTGATTGGGGAAGAGGCAATAAATGCCCTTTGGTTTGTTAGGTAGCGTGCTTGAGGAGGAGGGGGGAGGTGGCAGAGAAACCATGGGCTATGGAGTGGTATTGGTTTTGGCGGGGTTGTGAGGAAGGGGATGGGTTTGACCGAAGTCAAACATGGTATTAAATACCGGGTTGGGTTTTTATTAATAAAAGGGAGTTGGGCTGGTGTGGTGGATTGGGCTGGGTGGTTGTGTTGTGGATTGGGTTTATTAATAAGGGTTGGGTTGGGTTATTTAATATAAGGGTCCGGTTGGTTTTGTATTAAAATACCACAAGGACCAAAAGTGTAAAGATGCAAAGTTGAGGGACCTGATGTGGCAAGTTTCCAAAATTATCACAAGGACCATAATTGCCATATGTGAATAACCCAAGGACCATAAATGTAATTTTCCACTTTTTAAACCTCCAGAGACCTTTTATGTCATTTTTAAAAGTTGAAGGACCAAAACTGCCATTTCTTTAAAACTTTCATCCAAGGACCAATATTGTAAAAGTTAAATAGCTTAGGGACCTTGAATGATATTTTTAACACCAGGGACTATTTCTGCCAATTTGTGAAATTTCAGGGACTGAAAATGACAATTATGCAAACTTTGTTCGTTTTTCACTTGTTTTCAATCTTTTTGTTCCTGAATCATATAAAAACACATTTTATGATATTTTCTGTATTATGAAGCATATCTGCATGTTTTTAAATGTTTTTGCAGATAAAATGTGACAGAAATGATGAGTATTTAGACACTCATCAATCCCCCACACTAAACTATTGCTAGTCCCTAGCAATCTTTTATGAAAATTTAATGGATTTTATCTCTTTACCAAAAGCCATTACTTCTGGAGTAGCCAATGCTTTAGTATGTGATACTTTGGTACAATGATAACCAAATGATTTTGAGCAAATCATCAGCTGTCAACGGGTTTGATTTGTCTTTACCAGAAGCCGTTTGCTTCTGGACTAGCTAACTCTTAGATAAAATACAGTTATTATCTTTGGTGAGCTGATTACCAATCATGGTTTTTCACTGCCTTTACCACAAGCCATAACCTTGTGGGCTAGCCAACTCTTCACTATAAAAGATATGGTGAGTCGAATACCATACAATTTTTGGCAAATTGCAAGCCATAAACGGATTTGAGACATCTTTACCAAGAGCCGTTTGCTCTCGGATTAGCCAATCCTTATGTGGGTTAGACATGGCGGACTGATAACCATTTATTGTGTTCTAAGTGAGAAAAAATTTTAAAATTTTGGCTAAAAATGGGGGTACTAGATGGTACATTTGATCAAATTCGCTAGAATTCCCCCCCACACTTAGAACTGAATATTGCCCTCAATATTCAAAGCACCGGCTATTATGCCGACACTTAGAACGTAAAAAGGAAATACTAATAGCCATTTTTTTTTTAAACTTATATACAACATGTGGGGCATCTCCCCCACACTTGGGTGAGACATGGGTGAAAACCCATGTTTTACTACTGTTTTCATTCACCGAGTCGCTAGCTTGACTCGACCCCGAATTCATTGGTTCATGGGGAAGCAAGTGGAAGAAACCATCTCCATCGGACTTTCATTCAAAATGTTTGGATAACCAATTGAACATAAGAAAGTTCCACACCGATGAGATAAATCCGGCATTTAAACCAATGTTAGATGGAAAATGCCGGGGTCAAAGGTAATATCCTCACTCCCGAATGAGTGAAAGATAGGGGAAATCACCGGGTAGGTGAAGGGAAGAAGAGAGATCTGAATAGCAATTAAGATAAGAACTTCCTCCTCAAGAATTGCATATTCAAGTGGAGGAGGCAAGTCCTTAAACTTGATCTCAGGAAATTTATCAGTTTTCTCAACTGACTTGATTTCCTTATTATGAAGTTGTTTTGGTGGAAGAGGGGAAGATGAATCTTCGTTTAACAAACTTTCTAGAAAAAGAATGTCCCCCTCAGGATCAAGATAGTTATCATCAACCTCATGCGGAAGTGAACTATCTAGAGCAAGAAAAGCATCGACCTCATCCCAAAAGGGATCACTTCCCTCAACCGGAGTGAGAGAAGGGGAAGGGTCGGCTATGATAAGTTGAGAAGATGTGGTGGGTTCCCCACTCACAGAATTATGAAAATAACCAACACTTTCTTGAGAGTACTCCTTTGAAGTAACATCAATGACATCGATTCGGTTAACCGATGTAGAATCATAATTTGAGGAGTACCTCGAAGTTTGATCATGGTTAAAGGTAATAGCTTCATTATCCACACGCAAGGTGATCTCATGCTTAAATACATCAATAAGAGCATGGCCCGTTTTTAGGAATCCTCTTCCAAGAATGAGAGGAACCTTTTGATCTGCGTCGAAGTCAACAACCACAAAGTCAGCTGGAAAATGGAACTTTCCTACTTTCACAAATACATCCTCAGCAATGCCGCGTGGATGAGATATGGTTCGATCTGCAAGCTCAAGAGTCATGCAGGTAGGAGTAAGAGCCGGAAGAGAAATTTTCTTCCACACTGAATGAGGCATCAGGTTGATGCTTACACCAAGATCGGCCAAGGCATAGCATTCAACCATTCCCGGAAATACACAAGGTATTAGAAACTTTCCAGGATCTCCAAGCTTCTCCGGAAGCTTTTTCAAGATAACCGCTGAGCAGTTCTCATTTAATGGAGTTTTAGCCATTTCAATCAGCTTTTCCTTGTTGCTTAACAATTGTTTGATTGTTGATGCAAACTTGGGCATCAGAATGATATCTTCCGCAAAACTTTTGTCAAAATGTAATTCTTTAAAGATTTGAAAGAATTTGTCCATTTGTTGACTAGCCTTTTCGCGGAGCTTTTGCTCATTTAAGCGCGATGGGTAAGGAATGTAAGGTTTGGATTTAGGGGCAATGACTTCAGGAGTCTCAAGAGATTCAAAGACAACTCCTGGTTTGGATTTATTTTTCGGGATAACCGGAGGATGGACTTGTGCTGTACTTTGTGGGCTTGGAATTTGCACTTTGTCCGTTGTATCCTCCGTTTCTTTTTCCATTTCAAACAACGGAGGAGGAATAGGACCAGAGGGTCCCTCATAAGCAGCACCACTCCGAGTGGTGATAGCTTTGACGAAAGTGGTATCTTCATCATCATCACTGTCATCAAGTACACTGACAGGAGCAACATTGAGCATATTGGAATAAGCTCTAGCTGTCCTTTGCTCACTAAGTTTGCTTGACAAACTTGTAACCGTAAATCGTGATAGAGTAGGATATATTCTTGACGGCTGAGGAGCAATTGTGGGTGTAGAATTTTGGATAACCGAAGGTTGGACGTATTTAGCACTTCCATTGTTAGTGGGAAGTACCGGGTCCTTTATCACCTTGAGTCCAACATGAGATTTACCACTACGTGTAGTGACAGCTTTGAGTTCACCCCTTGGGTTGACAACAGTGTTACTTGGGAGACCTCCCGAGGTAGAAGGTAGATCATTTAAAGATTTTTTTATGTCATTTATTTGGGTAACCAATAACTGGTTTGTCTTATATTGAGTTCTATTTGTCTCCTCTTGAGATTTTATGAATTGCTTAAGCAACTCATCTGAGGACGTCTGATTTTGGTTTTGGACATTCCATGGTTTTTGGTTAAAGTTACCCTGATTCTGACCTCGGTTTTGATTGAAATTTTGAGAATTGTTGAAATTTTTCCCTGATTTTGAACAAAGCGATTTTGATTATTTTGATTGGGCACGGGTGGAAAACCAGGTGGTACCATAGCATTCGGTGCTCGGTACTGAGTTTCAGCATGCGGTCGGTATTGATTTTGGTTTACTGTAGCTACAGGAGCTGGGTAAAGAGAAGCATCGGTTGCTTGACAATCATAATACGCATGTGGGCCACCACAAGTTTCACACACTTTGTTTATTGCTTTGATTTGTTCCGGTTTATGAATGTCACTCTTCAATTCTTTCATTTCCTTCATCATGCAACGCATTGCGTCCGTTAGAAAGACTAACTCAGATGAGTTACCGGATGAAGAAGCAGGAGTGACAGGAACATTCACTTTGTTTCGCGAAATAGGAACTTTTGATTTATTTTCACAAATTTCAACCACCTCTTTAGGTTTACGATTCAAGATATTGCCACCAGCGGCTGCGTTAAGTGCATCTTGATCATTTTGGGTCAACCCATTATAAAACGTATTTATCTGTTGTAACTCCGTGAAATTGTGATGTGGGCATTTTCTTAGGAGATCTTTAAATCTGTCCCATGCCTCTCCGAAATTTTCATCGAAACCTTGACGAAATCCAGCAATTTCATTTTTTAGATTAGTCGTCTTTGATGGAGGGAAGAAATAATTGACAAATTTCTTTACGAGATCTTCCCAGGTTTCAATGGATCGAGGGGGTTCTTTATCCAGCCAAATCCGAGCTGCCCCTTCGAGTGAGAATGGAAATAGCATCAATTTGATAACTGTTTGCGGCACATTCTTGTAGTTGATTGTAGAGGTCAACTTATTGAACCAACGAATGTGTGCATATGGATCCTCTCGTTCAAACCCGTGGAATTGGTTTGTAGACACGAGCTGAATCAAATGTGTTTTCAGTTCAAAATGATCAGAATCGATGGTTGGTAAAACGATGGCATCTCCGTAACCCTCGGTGGGTGCCTGGAGCATCTCAGCCATTGTGCGTTCGTCTGCCATATTATCAGTGAGAACAGTACGAATCTCGGGTTTGACTATTTGGGCAGCACGTCTACGATTACGTCTTCTCGGAATATCTACGAGTTCACGTAAAGGGCTTGATGACGTGGAAGAACGAGTGCGCATGCACTAAATAAAATATTTTAATTAAATCAAGAACGAAGCAAAACACAAGTGAACTTAAACCAACAATCAACAAGCGTACGGTAGCTCTCTAAAAGATAAACGCACAGAGTGGCGGAGAAGCAAAGGTGGGCAATTAATGCTCCTTAAAAACCCGCTTCTTTCAGTCCGACAATTTAATGTCAAACTATCCTTAAACCTCCGTTATAGTTTGTTTATCAATCAAAGGTGAGCCGATATTCGCAAGTGATACAGAGGCAAGTTTTAAATCTGATGTTTGGGAACTTATTATGGTCGTACCCCCAGTTAGGTAGTACTCTGTCTTGGTTCTCGATGGTAAATTTTATTGTTTGTTATTATTATTAAACAAAGAAAACGGAAAATGTTTTTGGTGTTTTTATTTTTTATATGATATTATATATAGAAAAGAAAAGAAAAATATTTTTGTATTTTATATTGGTTTATGGGAAATAGGAACTTCTGGAAGAAGGATCTCAAATCACTAATCGCTTAAACACTAAACAATATTGTCGAAACACACCTCCCCGGCAGCGGCGCCAAAATTTGATCCGTGCTGAATACACTTATAAATAAATGCAGACAGTGGATACGCGTGAATAAATACAAATCACACCTTTGTGAAAAAGGATACTTGCAAAAACTCACGTTTGTGTGTGTAGTGTGAAACCAGGTAAGTGATTACCCGGATCGTTTCCCAACGAGGTGCGAATGGGCAAACTGTGGAAAGTTAGGATTAGAGTGACTGATGATTAGATATGAGATTTTGCTTTTTGATTAATTCTAATTGATATATAAGAAACAAATATACACAAGAAAATTAAACGCGAATTTAAATAAACTGAAAACGCGTAACAGGAAATCTAAAACGGAACTAAAAAGTGAAATAATATAAAATTAAAATCTAAAAGTGTAAATTACTTAAAACTTATTTTAAAACTAAAATTATATTTTTTACACTTTTTATTTATTTATTATTAATTATTTATTATTTAATTACTTTTTAAAATATTTAAATTTATAATAAATACTAAATGAACAAAGAAAAATCTAAAACTTTTTCTATAAATATTATGAAGTAAAAAGAAGCTAAGAAAATTATAAAAATTAAAAATGCTTAATTAAAAATTTAAAAAGATAAAATCTATTAAATAGAAGCTATCACTTATTTTCTATTTTATTTTTCTTAAGGTCTAAAAATATTATTATATTTTTCCTAGATTATAATTAATAAAATAAAATTATGAAAATTAAAATTATATTTTTCTGATTATTATTCTATTTATTATGATTTAATTACTATTTTAAACTAATTAAAAAGATTAAAAATATCAAATGACTTTAGAAAAATCTGAAAAATTCAGGATAAGTCTAAATTAATATTCTTAATAAAGGAAAATTAAAATCAAAAGTTTGCTAAACCCTAATAAGCAGTTTGGCCAACAAGCAGTTTGACAAATAAGCCAAAAATAAGCTAATAAGCTTAAAACTTCACCAAAGGCTCAGAACAAGTTTAAACAACTTATATAAGCACAAAAAAACTTAATTCAAACAGCTAATCCCACAAAATAAGCAAATTCAACACTTGAGCAGTTGCAAAATCAAAGCAGAAAACTCAGGAAAATAGCAAACTTGTAGAGCAGATTAAGCAATTCAAATAAGCAGATAAGTTGAATATTAAGGGGGCAAAAGTGAGCTAGTACTACTAGGTATCCTAAAATGCAAAAAGCCCCATCTCAAACTGACCAATTGAACTCCAATTGGACACAAGATCAGGTGGGAAAAACTATGCAAGGTACTGCTATAGAAAAGGGAAATTTGCAGGCCTGATTTAAGCAATCTAATAAGCTAGGAAATGGAATCCAAGCTCAGAATCTTAAATCCTACTATATGAACTATTAGTAAACCAAAAATCAAAGCCTCAGCTTATTTGGATAAGCCACAAACAAGCTGAAAAAAGCAGCTATGGCCACTCAGTATATACTGAGTCTGCTGTGGGCAGGCTTACACAGATGTGCACAAACCAAAAAAAGCAATATACTAGATTACTACTTTACACTAGATGGATTAGAAAGACCTCAAAGAAGCCAGAGAAAAGGTCCAAAATAGCTTATGGCTTAATATGGCTTATTTGAGCTTTTGAGGTTCTAAAAATTGCACAGATGGCTCTAAACTATGAAATCAACCAAATGGACTAAGAATAACTTAAGAACAGATTATTATGACTATTTGAAGCAAGATCAAAGTTGATAAAATGGTCAATGAACAGTACAAGCTTGTTTGACCAAGTTGACTGCATAAACCAAACAGTCCTTTGTAATGGTCTGTGATGATTTTTGCAAATGAAACTCACTATTATAAACTATAAGTCTTGATTTTACTGATTAAATAACTTAATTAGACTCTAATAAGTAACTTTTAATAGGAAAATAAGCAATAGATTAAGCTATGCTATATTTGTCTACTTTTGGATTTTTAAGTGTTTTTAAGAGAAATAAGGAAAAACTATATAACTACTGATAAAACTGAACAAATATACTTAGAAACTAGCAATAAGCATATAACTATAATAATAAGCTAATAATAATCACTAGTAAAGTGAAGTAGGAATTATGCTAAATTTGAGAAAAAGCTTACAACTGAAAAAGCTTATGACACAGAGAGAACAAGATCAGAACCTTCCTAGCTTGTTCACACAAGCTAGAAAACCCAAGAAAAGCCTTCCTAAATAGCTTTTCCCTTCAGAAGAGCTTATTGGAGCTTATGTTGACTTTCTTTGACTTTTCTCCATTTCTTGAATTAGAACAGGTTTAATCTAACATAAACTTACCACAAGCTATAATAAGCTTGATTAAGCTTATAGAAACAACTGCTAAGTTATTTCAATTATCAATTAACTAGGTTCGAATTCTCAGTACACATAGAATTTTAGAAACTAGGAATTATCATTAACTACTGGAAATTATTCAAAGATTAACAACAAACACACTAAATTTAACTTGTATTGATTGTTAAAACTTGAGATTACAATTTATTGCTACTGAAAGTGAAATTACGATTATGCTAATTTTTCTACTTTTTAACTACTTGCCATTAAAGGCTTACAAAAGGTTCTATTTATACTAAACTATTAGGGTTTGCTTTGTCTTCATTCTCTGAACAAATTCCAGCACTTGGTTGGTCTTGAAATCATCTCAGCCTTTGATTTTACTTTTGGCGCCAAAATTGAGATAGTGGAAAAATCCACTATCTCTGGTCTGAGGTGATTGGGGAAGAGGCAATAAATACCCTTTGGTTTGTTAGGTAGCGTGCTTGAGGAGGAGGGGGGGTGGCAGAGAAACCATGGGCTATGGAGTGGTATTGGTTTTGGCGGGGTTGTGAGGAAGGGGATGGGTTTGACCGAAGTCAAACCTGGTATTAAATACCGGGTTGGGTTTTTATTAATAAAAGGGAGTTGGGCTGGTGTGGTGGATTGGGCTGGGTGGTTGTGTTGTGGATTGGGTTTATTAATAAGGGTTGGGTTGGGTTATTTAATATAAGGGTCCGGTTGGTTTTGTATTAAAATACCACAAGGACCAAAAGTGTAAAGATGCAAAGTTGAGGGACCTGATGTGGCAAGTTTCCAAAATTATCACAAGGACCATAATTGCCATATGTGAATAACCCAAGAACCATAAATGTAATTTTCCACTTTTTAAACCTCCAGGGACCTTTTATGTCATTTTTAAAAGTTGAAGGACCAAAACTGCTATTTCTTTAAAACTTTCATCCAAGGACCAATATTGTAAAAGTTAAATAGCTTAGGGACCTTGAATGATATTTTTAACACCAGGGACTATTTCTGCCTATTTGTGAAACTTTAGGGACTGAAAATGACAATTATGCAAACTTTGTTCGTTTTTCACTTGTTTTCAATCTTTTTGTTCCTGAATCATATAAAAACACATTTTATGATATTTTCTGTATTATGAAGCATATCTGCATGTTTTTAAATGTTTTTGCAGATAAAATGTGACAGAAATGATGAGTATTTAGACACTCATCATCCATCAAATGACCAAATCCACATTCCCACGGAAAAGGAAAAGTTCCGTGAAGAGATAAACCAAATCCATGACCATAGTGATCTCCTTGCTATGCACCTTGCAACAAGGGTCAACCTCCATCTTCCATCCTCACCCTACTCAAATTGCTTACCTCACCCCCCACAACTTGAATCAAGTTGATAATCATGTCAACTATTGTCCTTGTTGTGTCCTTCTCCAAAAACAAATCATTGCCTTAAATAAACATTCCACTTGTACTGAGTTTCTTCTTACTAGATCTCATCCAACACCTCCACTAGCACAACACTCTAACCCTCATTTAACCGATTCCGCTCCAAACTCTTCACCTCCAAACTCTCCACCTCCAAAAATATACCTCAATTAATCAAACATCCTTACCCTCACTCAACCAATTCCATCCCAAACACTCTACCATCAACCATCTATGCATAACTATATGCTTATTTTCCAAGCTTTCGTGTCGCAAGCAAGTCCGAAAGCTCTCTTTGGCAATTTAGGACCTTTTTCTTGTTATATGTTTCAAGCATACTAATGAATGTCTTGCTATGTGTTCTTAATATTTGTTTGCCCATGATTGTTGTTTTTATATTCCATATTTTGCTATTTATGCTTGTACTTCTAATATATTTTTTTGCAAGCATTCCATATCTCGATTCTTTGATGCCCTCAAACGAGGGGGAGCACACATCAAGGGGGAGTTCTCGTTCCGGCAATTTTTGTTTCTAAAACTTGTCGACATAACCTTTTTGATTCTACAAAAAGGGGGAGAAGTGAATATAAACTCACTAAATACATGTTCAAAAATAAATTTTTGAATTTAATGAGTTTAAGTTTTGTAATCATCAAAAAGGGAGAGACTGTTGATATAAATAATGCCTAAAAATATTATTAATACTTCTTGATATCTCTATGTTTTGATAATCAAAAAATGTAAACTCATTAAACATAAACTTATAAAATAAACAAGTATTTAGTTGTAAATATTCATTTCTACAACTTAATCACTTAAGGTATGAATAAACAAATGCTTAATGCATTATATGATCAAATGAACATTTTCTTAATCACTTGATTTTTTATAAAATGACACAAACATTTTATATCTTTTAGAAAATCATTTTTGGTATTTAATAAAAATGTTTAATCCATTATAAATTTATGAATTCAAATTTTCAACCAAAAATGGCAAAAATGTTCAAGAAAAACCTTTTTCACAAAAAGTCAAATCTGAGTAACATTCAGATGGGCGGCCCCCTTAATTTTACTAGGCGGTCCCCTTAATTTTAAGGGGGCCGGCCACCTATTTAAGGGGACCGCCCCGCTCCTCTAGGTCCTCAGATTTGCCTATAAATACTGGTTCATCTCTGGACTTTTTCCTCAGCTTTTGCACCCCAAATCTTCTGTTCTAAATCTCTTCTTATCCTTCCAAATCCTTTCTAAATCCTTTGGTCATATATTCTTAAGCATTGGTTTCCAAGTGATCCAAGCTTCTACCATTCAAGTGCAAAAGAAGAATACTCCTTCAACAACTAGAGAAGAAGTATTGGAACTTAGTATCATCTTGCTACCTAAGTTGTTTGTATATTCATTCATTCATTTTTGTATAAGTTGTGTATATTTGTTAGATAGGTGTGAGCATAATTGCTTAGGCTAGATTAGTATGTAAGTAGTGAAGTTGTGAAGAAGTTAAGGTGTGTAAGTAGTGAAGGTGTAAAGAAGTAGAAGAGTACATAAGTAGTGCTAGGTTGTGAAGTAGTTGTGAAGCCGGTGTGAAGAAGTTGTGAAGAAGTCGTGAAGAAGTTGTGAAGAAGTCGTGAAGCCATTGTGAATAAGTTGTGAAGAAGTCGTGAAGCCGTGAAGCCGTTGTGAATAAGTTGTGAAGAAGTTGTGTAGAAGTTGTGAGATTGGTTCTAGCTACGATTAGAACCCGACATCTAGCTTTGTGTCGTTAAACCGGTGTAAGCAAAAGTTGTGTATGGTTTTCTCCGCCATAAGGGAGCTTGTTGACACAGTGAAGAAAACTCTCGAGTTAGGTGCTCGGGGAGTGGAGTAGGGCAAGGAAGGTGTCCTTGTAGCCGAACCACTATAAATCTTTTGTCTCGCGGTTAGATCTTTCCATCTCTATCTTTCATTTCATTTCATTACTTTACTTGCATTGTTTATTTAGATTTACTTATATTTGTTCATATTGTTCAAGAGTTAAGTTCACATAAATTCGAATCTAAGTTTTTAAAAGTAAACAAAGTTTTCATAATAAAAATTAAAAAGACGTAAAACTATTCAACCCCCCCTTCTAGTTTTCCACAGAAGCTATGGATGACGTAATTCACTTCCTCTTAACCTACTTAAGTTTCCGTTACCTGGTGATAAGATCCTTCGAATGATTTAGGTTCTCTATTAGTAATTCCGTTCTGTGTTCATTCTGCGTATGTTGAAGGACGGTTTTGTTATGCAAATTGTGGAAGGAACCTTGAGATTTATGTCCAGGAATGGGCGGATTGTAAAGCAACCACTTATATTGGCTGAGTTGGTTTTGGCGAGTGATGAAGGATTGACGCTATTAACGACGTACCTTAATTCTGATAGACATTCTAGGATTTCCGTTACTCTTTCGAGTAGTTTCGTTCTCCTCTTAGTTATGTTGTTTGATTATGATGACCTCTGAGACTATAGAAGGACTAGGTGGATTAAGATAGGGTGTTTTGTTTATGACTTGAGATAAAGTATGACCATCGTGAGGGCATATTTATATGATGCTAGTATTATGACGCCTGATCAACGTGATAATACTTACATCATATAACGTGCACTTATTGTGGTCATAGGATATTTCGAGGAGTACCTTAGAAGTCTTAGAATTTCTGATATCTGATTGAGATTATCCGCGTTTAGTGAGATTTTAGGTTCATTCTACCTATACGTTTAATCGGCCTTCATCGATATGCGACTTGATACGTTTGGATACTCGGCATGCGGTTGTTGACCTCTGTGCTTTTGATAAGAATCTTAGGTTATGTTTTAGAGCTTTCTGCTGTCTGATGTATTCAACCAATCTGTTTTCTGTCGGTTCGGATTCAATCTGTTACTATAAAGGAGTACACCCATGCGTTGCCATATGTGCGGTTCCCATTCGTTGACCTGCTCAGTTACGATCTGCTATGAGTTAAGATATGAGATTTTGGATTCTGATGAAAACAAGATTATGTCTGTTTATGAGGATACCTTTGAAAGGTTATATTGAAGACGAGACTATTTGATGATCTGAAGAGTTAGGCGTTTATATCACTCTCATATCTTTTGCGATTCGATACGATCTCATCTATTATGTCTATTTTCTTTTCCATGGATGAGATATCCGTCAATCCTACGTCTTCCTAGTATCTATTCTGATGGGATTTAATTATCATCAGTTACGTTTAGCATACTATTCGTTTATTTAGAATTCTGTATGGTACGTCTTCTCTGAGGAAGCCGAAGCTGTTATGATCAACAAGATAGAGTCATGAGAAACAAGTCATTCACATTTCCGTTCACGATCCGTTGGTATTCCGTTTCGTTTCACTTCAATTTTCGAGGACAAAAATTTTATTTTTAGAGGGGGAAGAGTTGTAAAACCCAGAAATTTTGAACATGTAAAATACCCAAATTACCCTTGATCTCAAATTCATAAATGACGTTTAAAACTTTAAGACATTTAAATCCCGAGTATATCCTAAGTATTTAACGTTAATAATTGAATGAATAAAACAAATGTACACATCTATCAAATAAATGAAACGCCTAGATAAAATGTCATCACCAAATTTCATGTATCATTTAAAGAAAATATATTGTCACTTAATAGCCCCAAATCAATCCCACAAATTATGCAAATTTACCAAATGTGAGCACCTCTCACACGTAAAGTATGGGCTGTTTGTTTTGAGGCCACGCATGCATACACTCTTTTCCTTTTTGAAACACTTCACACGTTTTGAAGATATGCATTGATCATGAGAATATCAAATCTCATTTTAAAAGATTTTACCTATTCCTTCTAGCCTAAAATAGAGTACATGGTCTTACTTACTATTCCCTATTCACACGTCTCTTTCTCTGATTCAAAAAGAGCATCTCTAATATTTTACCAACTTGTCCATAACCACTTTTATATAATCATCACCTCTCACAATTGACGACACAAAGAAAAGAGAAAAACAAACCATTTACACCTCGTCGAGACCTGCAATCAGTAAGCATTATGCTTTTTCTTAAATTCCTAAAACAAAAACCTTTGACTCCCTCCACTGATCCGGTGCTACACAATAACTCTAATATGATGTCGAAGAAAAACCAAAGGAAGGAAGAGAGGCGTGAGTCAAGCTGCGACCGTGTCTTCAGGTTCGTGTTCGAGTTGGTGTTTCATGCGCAGGTTTAATTATTTCGACCGACCATGCTCTAGTAACAAGTGTTTCAGGTTCGATCATGTCTCGTGTGATCTCATTATTCGTGTTCATCTCTAGGGTTTCGGGTTGATTGTTCTTGTTCGAATTCAGATGATGGGTGTTGGGTTCAGTTTGAGTTGTGTGGAGTGAGTTCTGTTCGAAGGGTTTTGGGTCATGATTCTTGTGTTCTTGTTTCGTCTTTCTTACCCTATCCGACCAAGAGGTACATTACATCATCCTTGTGTTTCACTGATCCATAAGATACATATGTATACATATAAACATGATAAAAACTTAAGCATTGTTCCTGTAAATACGAATGGTATGATTGAGATATATATCACATGGAATCATTAAACCTATTCGCATATATGAGCTATTTTGTGTCGTGTATGAACTGTTTGATGATTTCGTTTCAATCTTCTTTTGTCAACTTAAAGATACAACCTAAACGAGTCAAAAACAAATTTTCGAAGACACATTAATAAGGCATGCATAATCTGAAAATAAAAGGAAGTAAATGTGTGTGTTAACGAGGCGAGTTAACGTTTGTGTGATAAGGGTAAGCATGAGTTTTGTTTTGTCTTTTAAATATATATGTGTGTGTGTCTTTCGAATCCAAGAGCTAGACATAGGGTTTCTCTAATCTTATTATTTCATGTGTGGTGTCGCGTTAAGAAAAATGCCTTGAATGGGTATTATGTGGAATCGAATCTGGATATTATTGAGTCGTGTGAGTATGCATGTGATCATCGTATTTTGATCGTCGCGGTCTAAACTGATGTCAAGAGAACGTTAATATAGTATGAAACGACGGGGTCTAAAAGTGTCATTTGATATAAATTATAGTATAAACCTTAAAGTTTATTTATTGGACATTTTTAAATATTAAATTTTGATAATTTACATTTATAACCCTGAACTTTACTAAATGTACATAATAGACCCTAAAGTTAATTAAATTGTTATTTGTGAACCTAAATCGGGAAACTTACTAATTATGGAAACCTTCTAAAATATGAAAGTTACAAAAAATGGAAAGCCGACTAAAATGAGTAATTGATTTAAATAAGATATTAAAAATAAGACGATCATGTATTCGTGTGGATTCGCTGAAGAAGGAGTTTGTTTTCGATCCTTATGTTTCTAGTTGTGTGTTTCACTTGCGGTCTAAGGTACAGATATTCTACCCTTTTTTAGTAAGGGTGCTTTCGTTCTCATGACTTTCTTGATCTTGATTCATTAGGATTCCCTAAGCCATTGCTATGTTCCCTTATACTTTGATTCGTTCTTCATGATCCATTTGACATTCGTTCATTATGATCCTTGTGACATAATACTTGATAAAATTCGTTCGTTACCCTGTGATATTAGGATTCGAATCACTTTACACTTTGAAGGTTCATTTGATTTTGGTGACTAGATGTGAAAATCTTTCTTAATTATATCATGGAAATGTTTTGAGAAAAACTCTTTTAAAATTATGTTTACGAACGATGCGATACCACTTTTATATGGAATTTTGCTATCTTTTATGAAAACTAATTTTAAAGACTACTTTTATGAAAACCGTTATTAAAGATCATTTTTATGAAAATCATTTGACAAAGATTTCTTTAAATAAACCATTTGATTATGAACCTTCGATTATGAATCTTTGACGATGAACCTTTGATACTTTGATGACTTGACATTTGACCCTGATATGATTCCCTTATTTGACTCATGACCTTCATTGTATGATTGTCATTCTTATTGATCCATTCTGACATTTATTTAAATGTCTCTGCTATGTTATGTTTATGTTTTGCCATGCTTATTAGAGTTACTATCTTGTTTCTCTTGCCATGCTAGATTATGATTGTTGTATGCTATGATAGATCCGTGCCTGAGCTTACCTAGTTGTGGAGGTACCATGACCATGTCTTGGATGGCACCCTAGGCATGACACTCCCGTAGAGGTGTGATAGATCTACGGCGTTCCCCCTTATGTTATGATTTATTTTGTGTACACTATTGGCCAACTTTATATGTGTGACCAGTCTAGTACTGGCATACATACTTATGATAAGGAGCGTATGGATGCATCCTACGTTTATGTATGTGTATGTATGGTGACCAGGTGGTGTGTGCCTTACACTCCTTCTCACACTTTTAGCACTTAGAGGTCTCCGCTCTTCGTATACTTGTTATGCTTTAGTATGATTTGACGAATTATGTATGGAGTTCTTATGGCACATCCTTATATGAACTTTTTCATTATTTCATTATCTCTCTCGATTCATTTATTATTCAGTTCTCATGCATTCCTGATTTTTAGTTCTCTTTAAAATTCGTATGACTTTCATAATTATACTTTTGTTTGATATTCTTATTCCTTCGTTGCTTATGCTTATTTACCGTTATGTTATGTTATATATATCTGTTCACTGGGCTTTTTAAGCTCAGCCGCATTTCTTTTCCTGCGGCAGGTTTTAGTTTGGAAGCTGGGTTATGAGTGGAGAGTACTTTGGACTTAGAAGACCTTACTAGCTATTCTGGATTAGAGATGACTAGAACGTTTACAAATTGTAGAACTTAGAATTTATTATTGTTTCCTTTGTAACCTTGTATCTTCAATTCTTCCTTTGTAACCTTTGAAATTCATTTTGTATTATTTAGTCATAGCTTGTGTTTGCTTTGATATGTCACCATAACGTAATACTTCTACCCTTATCGGGTTGGGGTGTTACATGTCTGGTAATGTTTTTCTGGGGAAGGGAGAAAAGTGGGAAAGGGAAGGTTGACTTTTATGTTGACCCTGGTTTAGCTAAAACTTGGGGTTGGGTTGGATGGGTTTATGATTGGGTTGGAAGGGTTTGTAGCTGGGTTTTGTTTTTAGGTGATGCGTGCGATGTGTCGTTGCGGTTTAGCAGTATTAATGCCTACTCAAGTTTTAAATTTATATTTAGCCGACTTATCAATAAAACACACACTTAACGAGCAGTGTACCCGGTCAGTATGAATATAATGGTAAGTAGAGTGTCAATCACTAAGAGTGGAACGTATTATCTAGTTATTCTAATCAGTATTTTAATAAATTAAGTTAGCTATACAACCTAATCTAACGCAAGGGGGTTCAGCCTGAGAGACTGGCACGATTTGGTTGCAATTAAATAATAAACTAAACCAATAGGCACGAATCAGCAAGTAGCACACACGTACACAGATAAATACTTGAGACAATAAGAGGGCTGTCCTTATGATAAGTAGTTTGTCACTTGTTTTATTGCTAGTGTTATATGAAGTGTATAGTTCGATGCAACGCACCGAGATTAAGTCCTTTCTCGTTGGTTCTAATCTTATCGGCGAGTAAACCCTTAATGATTACTTATGACTATCCTATTTATCTTTCTTCCTACTTTTCTACAGACCATAAATGCATAGGCGATTTAATAAATAGGCGAGGGCAGAGGCATGGCGACCCGATCAACGCTCAGCTGGACACAGAGGTTATCAATGCACTAATAAAAGTCACCAATGACATCAACATATAAACTTTAATTAATGAGAAATGCAGTTTTAAGGGAGTGCAATCTTTCCGTTGTCACATTACACAAGCCACCAATCTTGATGAATTAAAGTTTACTAACATAATAAAACAAAACTACTTAATGAATTAAACACATGCAGCACCTTCTTACAGCTCTTGTATCTTTGTTTGGGTGTGTCTTGTGCTGCTCCCTTGACTGAATTCGTCCTAGGGTTTCTGTACTTCGGTCTCGTATATAATATATATCTCTCGAATTCGTCTGGTCTTGGGGTATTTATAGTTTCTGTCTGAGGGTAAGATGCGGCGCATCTAGTAAGTAGATGCGGCGCATTGACTTAACTTCGCGTGGGGTCCAAGATTATAATATTCAGGAATATTCGTACACCGCCAGAAGATGCGGCGTAACTCCATAATTAGATGCGGCGCATGTCCTCTTGTATCTTGGATCGTATCTGGTGAAATATTGATAGTGATGCGCCGTATGTGATAAGTGAGATGCGGCGCATCTGGAGCAGAATAGTCTTGATCTTGTGCATTTCAGTAGACTCTAAACTTCTTGCATATTTTGCTCCATAATCAGTCCAAAATCGCCAAGTTTCACCAAATGCTTGTTTTCAACTGAGAATTACAAAAGTAAACGATTAAGTATCAATCCTCATACATAATATAATAAAACAAGTCAAATTAATAGGATAAATGATAGTAATAAAATGTACTTATTTGAGTTCATCAAATATCCCCCCACTTGAACTTTACTTGTCCCCAAGTAAACCTTAGAATTAATCTTATGAAAATGTATCCTAAAAGATATTAGGATTTATTTTTATATTTAAGCATGTATTCATTTTTGTCATAATCACACAATAAACACTTAACGAATTAGAAGTAAAATAAAATAATTTGATAAAAGCAAATCTAATCGTTTAACTGTCCAGTCGCGACGAATATTCTATCATAAGCTTGGCAAGTATACACATCTCCCCCACTAAAGCCAAGGAATAACAAGTCTAAAGCGGTAAAAAGGGTTTTGAGGCTTGAGGGTTAATTATTCTTAATCTCTATCGATCTCAAATTCCAGAAAAGGCGACAAAATCACAAATACATGATCGAATCCACGAACACGATACTTGCAATTGCTCAAATCCTTAACTCGAATAGGCTAAAGATAGGTCCAAACTTCACCAATAATAATATATCAAAAAGGGCGACAAAATCATAAATACATAGCCGAATCCACGACTACGATACTTAAGATTGCTCAAATCCCTAATCTCAATAAATCAAAGGTTTGGTTGGATAAAGAATAATACAGGGTATGGATAATATTTGGGATATAAATTGGTGTAAAATGAAAAATAAACAAAACAAATAAATTAAAATCCTAAGTGTGGTTAATCACTATCCCAACCATCCCATGAATAAGACTCATATCATTGAATAACTCACGCTTTAACACTTGAAACACACGCTTTAGGTAGACACGAATTATACTCAACAAGATCTCAATCAAAGAATAAACCTTAGTTGACGTTTCCATAACTGCCAACTCCCATTCAATCCATAGATATAGTACAACAATTAGTGGTGATATCGACCACTTACATAACTTTACATTGTTGGTTAAATCAAACATCCAACTTTCTTCTCTTTTTTTTTTCTTTTTCTTTTCTCATTTTTTCGATTTTTTTTTTTTTTTTTTTTTTTTTTTTTTTTTTTTTTTTTTTTTTTGACATCAACATATATGTGTAAAATTTCTCCACATCACTATAATGATAATTCTGGATAATTTTTCCATACTTTTCATAACTTCAGAAATAACGGTAATAGTGAAAGTAGTAAACACACGAAAAAATAAACTCAAAAATATACAATATTTACTTTCACTCCAATTGCATTGTGCAATTTCCCGACCTAACCATAGATAATGAATTACGCACGCGAACACAGGTAATGTAAGGAAACACACTTTGCCTATAGCAATTAACCAACCACGAATTTTAATCTACAGGGTAGGCTAAGGTGTAAGGGTGTAACGAAACATTTTAACAAAGGTGTAAGAAAAGAAAGGAATGGCTCTGAGTGTTTTTCTAGGGGTATCTTACTCTAAAAGTGAGAGTAACAAAAGGGTTTATACGGGGGTTAACTAACCAGTGTAGTTAGCTAATAACACATAACATATAAAGGCTATTTGGGTGTAATCCTAGAAATTTACCAATTTAGACAAGTCATTCCAATTATATAAATAATACTTATTATGGTGGTCTCGAATAGTATACAAGCCAAGTTCTAAAGTTTACAAGTCACCGGCACACTCATAGATTTGTGAATTTTGAAAAATCACAATTTTTGAAAATAACGTCATGTGTGCAGCTATGCAACTTAGACTTTAAACAAAAACATGCTAAAAATTTTAAATTTGATATATTAAGCACATTTTAAGCATATTTTGAAAAGTTTAGGACAAGTAAATGTTAAGTGTTCTAATTCTCCAATCCCCCCACTTAAGTTAAACAACGTCCTCGTTGTTTGTATGAAAGGTTAAAAACTGGAAAATAAAAGAATTAGAACAGAAAAACTCCCCTGAGATTTGCTCGGTATGATCCTCCATTTGTATTAGAGCAAAAATCATCTTTCTTGTGGATTAGAACGTTTAAGCTTCATATTCGATGTATCCACAGGAAATGCAGGAATCTATAATACCACCAAGGCTTCAAAACACACCTAAGGTAAGAAAGGTTCAACTTGCATAACACATTAGTAGTTAGTTAAAAATAAAACATAAAAATTAAAATGAAAATCATCAGGTCAGTCGATGCGCCGTATCTTATGGAAGAAGATACGCCGTATCGAGCCTGGAATAAATACGGATCAGATTAGAAGATGCGCCGCATCCTTAACCAGGGATGCGCCGCATTAAAATAAACTGATAAAAAGTTTTAAATTCGAAAATAAAAATATGCGGAAAAATAAAAGATATGACCATTGCAGGAGATGCGTCGCATCTCAGGATGGAGATGCGCCGTATCCTCTGCGGCCTGACTGACTCGACACAAAAACAGAATAATAAAAAGATAAATCCGGGTTGTCTCCCGGTAAGCACTTGTCTTTATTCCAGAGTCTTCAAGTTAGACTCACGTTCAGCTCTTCATTTAGTTCTTGTCACGGTCCATCCTTCTTCCTTCATCCGAAAGATGTTCCCGTATAGCTTTGCGACGTTTTCTTCCGTTCGGCTTAATCCTCTATAACTCTTGGTCTTTGTCGCAACATATTCTTCATCAGGTCCCAAAGAATATTTGATGATTTTAAATTTTTCGGAAACAATCATGGGTGGCTCATTATAAGGAATCCCAAGTAGTTGACACTTTCTTTTGGTGAACTCTTCCTCGTCTTTATCAACAAACTTAAAATAAGGATCCTTAATCAAATAATCATCTAGTTCTTCAATTAATGACTTATTGTCTTGAATCGCCTCCCACTCTCTTTCCAAATCCCATTGTAACCGTCGACTAAGCTTCGTGAAATCATCAAATTGTTCATGCACCCATTCCCAGAAAGTAGTATCCGATGTTCCCTTAAGTCCTTTCAAGCGTTCAATTCTACCCTTTTCTTGCAAAGCCTCCGCTTTTTGTGGGCAGTCTTCAACATTATCGTACCACTCATAATCTTCAAAGGTTACATTGTTTCCAACCCGTTTCATCCCAATTATACTTCCCCCATTACAGGTTCCGTCACTTTTATAATCACAGGTCGGCCAAACACTACTCCCGTCCTTGAAAACGAAGGGTGTACAAGTGTGATTAATGTGCTCAAATTCCCATGGTTTATCCCAAACCCATGGTACTTGGTCATTCCATTCATAGTACCAGGTGTTTTTGAAATCATCATAAGTCTTAAATCCTGGTAGATCTCCAGTTAGCACATCATCGTCGACTCGAAGAAGGTAATTAAATTCCTTGAATTGCTTGCATAAGGGTGTCTCATAATCGAACACGTCAATGTCTATTCTGAATAATTCTTCAATGCCCTCATTGACTGTTGAATCATGAAGTGACGACCCATAGTCGCTTTCTACTTCTTCGTCTTCTCCTCTCATCCAATATACCCATAATGCATCCTTAGTAGCTCGATCCATACTCTTATGGTTATTAAACTTACTAGCCAACCACTCTGAAAAATCAACATCGTTAGGATCATGGTCAACGTCAAAGCAAGCTTTTCCAATCATATCCCTCCTTATTTCCATGAACTCGTTAAATTTCTCCCTAAAACTCCGTGTCAACCATGAAGTCGTAATCCGCTTGACTTCATTCGCAGGGGCAAATTTTGGACTACCATATTTAAGTTCAAGCCAATCATTGAGGGAGAGGTCCATCAATCTCACCAACTTGCCATGAAATAGTAACTCCGCCACAGCATAAATTCTGTCATCATCCAGATAGTTCTCATTTAATCCCCAGTACTGTTCGGAATAAGGCATGTAATAGATTTGGGTATTGCCTCCACCACAGCTGTTGTTGCTTGAGTCCATGTATGCAAGATAGAATTTCCCATCATCTTCTTCGATAGTAGTCCAGTTCAATCCTTTGGATTCAATGATAGGCCATAAGAGCGACAATTCATCTCTAGTGTACCTCACAAATACATCATAAGAGAATACCCCTTTGTCAATGTTGCATAAACGCATGAATTCCTTAAAAGCAGCTTCAAGAGGGGTCTCCCAAGAGAATAAATCTGCATCGATCATGAGCACATTGAATGAATCCGAAAGCAAGAATTCCTTAGCAAGATATCCGTTAACTGACATGTCTTCCATAGCAAAATCTGTCATCAAAGGTAAAATCATCAGTAGGATTTGTTCGCTAGAAGAGAAATTAATGAATATAGAAACGGATATAAGAATACAAATAGCTGATATCTGCAGAAGATGCGCCGTATCCAAAAAGTTGGATACGCCGTATCTTATAATCGTTAAAATTAAATCAGACTTTATTCAGAAAATAGATACGCCGCTTAGAAATTAGAATGCGCGTATCAATTTTAATTATCAAAAATCGATATTTATTTAAAATTAAATGCGTCGTATTAACAAAAGTTAATGCGCCGTATTTTCGTTACGTTTCAAAATATAAGATTTTTTTGATTCAGAAGATGCACCGTATCGATAAAAATCGAAACGCCGTATCTATTTAATAATTCGAAAACTGTTTTTAATTAAAATAATAGATACGCCGTATCTGCTGAAGCAGATGCGTCGTATGGCGTTAACGTTTAGAAAATTTTTTTATCAAAAACAGATACGCCGTATCTTGGGGAAAAGATGCGTCGTATCGAATTAATTAAACGCGTTGTATTTTACAAAAATTAAACGCAATACGCCGTATCTGAGAAATCAGATGCGCCGTATCGTTCGATTTAGCTCAGAACAACGATAGCAGAACACAAAAATACGAAAAATAAAAACAAATAAAAACACACGAAAATAAACACAAATAAAAGCAAACAAAAACAAGAAAATATGCAAAATAATACAATGAATGCAAATTAATCTAATACACAACAAAATTAGCGGTTAGATAAAAAAAATTAAAAACCTAATTAAAATACTAATCAAATTAACAGATAATAACAATTCACTCCCCGGCAGCGGCGCCAAAAACTTGATGCGTGCGATGTGTCGTTGCGGTTTAGCAGTATTAATGCCTACTCAAGTTTTAAATTTATATTTAGCCGACTTATCAATAACACACACACTTAATGAGCAGTGTACCCGGTCAGTATGAATATAATGGTAAGTAGAGTGTCGATCACTAAGAGTGGAACGTATTATCTAGTTATTCTAATCAGTATTTTAATAAATTAAGTTAGCTATACAACCTAATCTAACGCAAGGGGGTTCAGCCTGAGAGACTGGCACGATTTGGTTGCAATTAAATAATAAACTAAACCAATAGGCACGAATCAGCAAGTAGCACACACGTACACAGATAAATACTTGAGACAATAAGAGGGCTGTCCTTATGATAAGTAGTTTGTCACTTGTTTTATTGCTAGTGTTATATGAAGTGTATAGTTCGATGCAACGCACCGAGATTAAGTCCTTTCTCGTTGGTTCTAATCTTATCGGCGAGTAAACCCTTAATGATTACTTATGACTATCCTATTTATCTTTCTTCCTACTTTTCTACAGACCATAGAATGCATAGGCGATTTAATAAATAGGCGAGGGCAGAGGCATGGCGACCCGATCAACGCTCAGCTGGACACAGAGGTTATCAATGCACTAATAAAAGTCACCAATGACATCAACATATAAACTTTAATTAATGAGAACGCAGTTTTAAGGGAGTGCAATCTTTCCGTTGTCACATTACACAAGCCACCAATCTTGATGAATTAAAGTTTACTAACATAATAAAACAAAACTACTTAATGAATTAAACACATGCAGCACCTTCTTACAGCTCTTGTATCTTTGTTTGGGTGTGTCTTGTGCTGCTCCCTTGACTGAATTCGTCCTAGGGTTTCTGTACTTCGGTCTCGTATATAATATATATCTCTCGAATTCGTCTGGTCTTGGGGTATTTATAGTTTCTGTCTGAGGGTAAGATGCGGCGCATCTAGTAAGTAGATGCGGCGCATTGACTTAACTTCGCGTGGGGTCCAAGATTATAATATTCAGGAATATTCGTACACCGCCAGAAGATGCGGCGTAACTCCATAATTAGATGCGGCGCATGTCCTCTTGTATCTTGGATCGTATCTGGTGAAATATTGATAGTGATGCGCCGTATGTGATAAGTGAGATGCGGCGCATCTGGAGCAGAATAGTCTTGATCTTGTGCATTTCAGTAGACTCTTAACTTCTTGCATATTTTGCTCCATAATCAGTCCAAAATCGCCAAGTTTCACCAAATGCTTGTTTTCAACTGAGAATTACAAAAGTAAACGATTAAGTATCAATCCTCATACATAATATAATAAAACAAGTCAAATTAATAGGATAAATGATAGTAATAAAATGTACTTATTTGAGTTCATCATTAGGATAAAAGGATTAAGGTTTTATTAGTTTAGGGATTAGGGATGGAATTGGTTTTGATTTTGAGGGGCCAAAACTGCCAATTGTGGAAAGTTATTCCAAGGGACGAATTCTTACATTTTGATATTCATGAGGGTTAACTTTGACTTCTTAAGCATAATTGGGATCCTAACTTGAAATTCCTTCCCCGACTTCGGCTTTTGATGACTTTCCAATCTCGTGCTCGGTTTTTGTCCGTTTCTCAATATCCGTACCTGCACATGTATAAACACAAAAACACAATATATTTGGCATATTTAGTTAGTTTTTGGTCTATTTTGTCCGTTTTATTAGGTAAAAAATATTTGTAATTTAACACATATCAAAATCCCCCAGACTAAGGTATTGCAGTGTCATCACGCAATGTTATCAACTCACGCTTTTGAAACCAAAAATTTCAAACCTCTTTTTACTAACTTTGAAAAGTAGCAAAATATTCAAAAGAGATTTAAGAAATCAATAGTTCTAAAAACGTCTCGTTTTTCCAATTTATTCACACTTATTCTACTTTTGTATTTTATTTTATTTTATTTATTTTTTTTTGTGACGAGATGTTGACTTTCATTATTTTACAATAACTTTTAGGATCACGGAGTAGGAAACACAACTCATAAAGAAGTGACCATACGGATAAAATTCATCGTCCCTGATTTTTCATAAGTCCCCAAACCAAGCTTAAAAACGAAATCATTGTTAAATACAAGTTAAGATGCTAACGCTACTCATGAATGTAATTTGTAAACTTTTCACTCCCCAATTATTCGATAAGTTCGGTAAGTGTGCTCATTTTCAAAAGTTTGATCACAGAAATCGATATTATTATGGTTGTTACTTGTTTAAGTCAAATACTATTTTACCGGGAACCTCGAAAATCTAAGGATCGAAAAGGGCATTTTCCATGTAGCGGCTTTCTTCTCGGCACATCCCAAACCAGTTGGTTTTAGGTGACCAGGCTTTTGACACCCCACAGAGAATAGTACCGGAATCAGCGGAATTTCGATTTCAAAGATTTCGGATATTCCCACTAAGTTAGTATTAAATGCTTAAATAGATAACAACAAACGACCATTTAGAGATTAGAGACTCAAAGGTGAGATCACTCCATATAACGGATTTCTTCTCGGCACATCCCAAACCAGTTGGTTTTAGGTGACCAGGCTTTTGACACCTCACAGAGAATAGTACCGGAGCTTTCGGGGTCTTTGAAATCAACAATCTACAAAATTACCGTTTAACCTTTATGACAAAATTGACGAATCCAAGTTCAACTTCCGATTTAAATTTAAGAAAAAACAAATTTCCTACATTTATTCAACATATACATCTCTACTTTTGCAACATCAAAACTTATTGCATTTTGCAATATCATTCCATTTTCTAATTTTGCAATATCATTCCATTTTTTTTTCTTTTCATTTTTTCATTTTTTTTTATTTTTTTTTTTATATATATATTTAACAAGTATGCTTTCTCCCAAATTTAAATAAAAAGTTGAACTCGGACTCTATATCAAAATTGTATAAAAATTTGTAATAAAACGATTTCTAAGTTTAAAAATTTGAAAACAACACTAATTTAGCTTATGGGAGGAAAAACCACAAATTACACTAATGAACATTTAAGATAACCAACTAATCCTTGCTTAGCATCACAACTTATAATCAACTATATCATTTCTCGTTCTTCGCAAATTTAAAATCTTTAATAAAAAGATCCGCGAATGCTTAGTCAAAAAGGTTAATGGGACAAGCTAGAGCTCAACACGCAGGGTCAAGTCAAAATTTTATTCCTACTCTCACCAACCGAAAGTCAACAATGTGTCAAAACACTTATGATATTTTTGCAAAAAAATTTTAAATTTTCTCATTTGGTTTGGATTTTTGGTGGAAAAACAGGGTTGCTAAGGTATACGACACAATGAAAGGTACAATCAAATCGAAAGATCACCCCCCAGACTAAAACAAAACATTGTCCTCAATGTTTTAAAGGTAAGGGTCATCCTACGCAAATCTATGGCCGTTTATGAATTATGCCAAATAAATAACATTAGTCGATAAGATTAAGGATACCAGATTTCCTGTATGATGAGACTCGAGTGGAGATAGACAAAACCATGAGCACGAGTGTAACACCCCTGTTTTCGATATACGCAGCGGAATATAAGTTTGGGGTGTTACTTCATGGTTCACAGTCATGAGAATAGAAAACGGCTCGAAAAGAGACATTTTTGATAAAATTGTTATCATTCATTTATTAAATCAGAGTACATAATATAGGTCGCAGAGGGAGGTTCGGAAAATATGTTATAAAAGATACATTATTCATTGAATGATAACAAAGTGGACACTCTTATTATCAAAAGAAAGTCCACAGCCACTCCGTGCCGATAGCCATACTCCTAGTTACCTGAGATAAACATGCTTAAAAAGTCAACACAAAGGTTGAGTGAATCTATAGTGTTTAAAGTAATAATCAGTTTTGAACACAAGATAAATAGTAAAGAAATCAGTTCAATCATAGTTTGGAATATTGCACTAAACCTCATGACACGCAATGCGTTGACAGTTCCAGTCTCACTAACATAATTAAATGGTAGTGGTTTGCCCTCGAGTTTAAGAAATCAAATATAATGCATTTGCATAGCCGGCTACCACAAGGATATCCATCCGGCTAGTACAAATGGGTCGTTAGGCCAATAGATCTATTCACTATATTCGCGCTCACCCTGCGAGTGACTAATGGTGCATGATATGAGGGTCTTTCAATAATAAATACAATCATAATAATAAGGGACAGTTAGCCTAGTGCAATAACAATCAGGAAAATACTTGTGTTCGGTTTGATAGCATGTATCTCCCCACATATTTGGAAAACGTAAAAAGGAAAAGTGGGACTATAAACTCACCTGAACAGTCTGGATGGAAAACAAAGTTGATAAATGTCTCAGGCTCGCAACCTGGGTTGGTATGTCAAGTTTCAGTAATCGTTTATGATTATATATAAGTTTCCAATGTTCGTTTCGTAATGTTTTGGTTGATGGTTAAATGTTAAATTTGAGACAACATGAAGTCTCTTCAAAAGTTGGATTTTATCTTATTCCTCATTTTATGTTTTCGTTCCGTTCGTTCGTTAAATAGTTTCTTCGTTTGTTCGTTATTTGAAGAAATCGTAATTTAGTTTAAGTCTTATTAATAATAATACTAATAAGAATAATAATAATAGTTTTAATTAATACTTAAAAAGTTAGGTTTTTGCCTCTAAAGTTTCAGATGTTGACAGTTTATACCCTTAAACTTTGATAAAGTTACAACTTTTACCCCTGAACTTTGGTTAAATGATAGTTTATTCCCTATAGTTTCCAAAAATGACATTTTCTACCCTTGAGTTATAAATCGACATCAATTTAATCCTATGTCATAAAATTAGTTAGAGTTTTGTTAAAAATAACCCTTAAAGTATTTTAGTTATTATACCCGGGGTCCTTATATTGTAAAAACGCGTTTTAAAATTTTTGGAAAAGGCAAGACTCGCTATGGTACTTTTATAAAAGTCATAAATAAATTACCTAATAGCTTATTCAATACTTATGGTTTATCATTTTAGCTTATTAGTTCGAAAATATTTAAAATGTTACGTATAATAAGGGTGGCGAGGGGAGAGTTTTGAGATCGATTATCTTAGCGAACAATAGGTCTTTTTACGAGTTTTCTTCTCCTATGTATAACTAGCTGGGTGGTTTTCAAATAGCCCAAATTTCGTAATTTTTAGAAATCGTTTGATGGTCGAAAAATATTTCTAAAGTTAGTCGATTGGAACCAAATTTAACAAAGGCTGAAAATTTTAAAAGATTTAGTTCTTAGCTCTAGCGATGGAGTGAATTTTAAGACTCGATAACTTTTTATCTATTGAACCTTTTTACGTATTTCTTTCTCCTAAAAATAGTTAGCTAGGTGTTCTTTAACGTGCCAAAAACTCAGAAATTTTAGAGATGGTTTAGGGTTCGAAAAATAGCTCCAAAGTTGGGTCACTGATCGAAAGAAATATAATAAAAACCTGGGTTTGTAATTTTTAACGATAATTACAGAAAAGTGGGGCTCAATAACTTTGTTAATACTCGATCATATTACAAAAATCTTTCTCCTATTTTTAGTTAGCCATGTGATCTCTAGGTATGCTAGATTTCAGATTTTATAATGATCGTTTGGTAGTCTAAAAATATGTTCAAAGTTGGGCTGTTGGCACGAGTAACTGAAATGAAAATCTTGATTTCCAGTTTTAGCGATAAGGGTAGGTTTTTAGGACTCGATAACTTGGTGAATTCTTAACCATATTACGTAATTCTTTTTCCTAATTTTAGTTAGCTAGGTGAACTTTAGATCCACAAAAAATCAGATTTTATGAAGGTTTCCTTGTGGTCGAATTTCAGGTTATAAGTTGGGGGTCTGGAACTAGTTAGCGATAGAAACAGAAAAAGAAAAGCAATTGGGTTTTCGAATTTTTAGGGTTTCTAACCATGTTTTAACATATGATATGATTATATTATGCATATTAAACTTATTCTTAACATGTTTTACTACTTCTTAATTTGTTTTACAAAAATTTAAGAAATATGGGGTTGTTGAGTTTTCTGTTCGATCGGGCAAGAAAAGAAAGAAAAGAAAACTATACTTTTTGATTGTGTTTCTTCTTAGAGGTTATTTAACATTATTTTTAAGAATATTTAACATGTATAAACAGAATGAAAAAGGAGTTGGACTTACTTACTTGAGTTTTGGTTCGTGTAGGGTTTTAGAAGTTGATTGGATTTGTATCTTGAACACTAGTTGCTCCCTTGCTTCTAAGCTTCCTAAGGTTGGTGTTTTACTTATATATTGAGTTGTGGATCAGTAAGGGATGGAGATGAGGCTGTTTGAGTTTTGGTCGAGTAGTATGATAATAAAATGATGTGTATGGGGTTGGGTATTTATAGGAGAGATTTGGTTAGGGTTTTCTAGGGAATTATGTCACTATGGAGATGTGTTTGAGGGTTTGTGAGGACAAGTGTGAGGAGGGGGAGGGATGTCGTGGGTTTTGGATTGGAGGGGTGATGTGGTGCTTTCAAAACCTTACAAGTATACTATTTCTAGAATGGGAAGGTGTGGCAAGTTAGGGTTCTCTTATTTAAAGTCTTAGGATTTAAGAAATTTAGGGTTTTGGTTTGATCTTGGTTGAATTCGAACCATATTAAGGAAATGGGGAGAGTTTGGTTCGTTTGATGTTTAAGGGAGTTGTACATTGAGCTTAAGTGTATGGTACTTTAGGGTTTAAGGTTTAGTTAGGATTTCTAGGGCTTTAGGATTATTTAGAAATAAATTTTAGGGTTTTCTATATATATTTTATATGTATCGATTTTATAAATCAAAAGAAAATGATTTTTTTGCATTGGGGAGTTGTACTCTAGGCTTATAGATGTTGTACTATAGTTTAGAAAATATGAAAAATATAATTTTACTATTTCCTTAATTTTCATTATTTTTATATAATTTTTATAAATGTTTTAAAGTAATTAAATGGACTTTTAAGTTTTTGTGCATTAGAGGGTTGTACCATAGGTTTAGGGAGTTGTACAATTATTTTATATATTAACAAACTTATTTTAAAATTAATATGTGTATTTATTACAAAATGTGCCTTTAAAAATATTTATTATTAAGGTTTATATAAAATAGTTAGTTTTTATGCATTAGAAACTTGTACCTTAGCTTAAAGAACTTGTACATATTTATTTTATAAAAATATTCATTAGGGTTTGTGATTTTATTACACATAATAATAGTTTTGTGAAATTAGGGTTTTATCGGGAGTTATAGTGGAATTAGGGTTTCTGTGCTTTAGTGACTTGTACATTACTCAAATAAATCGTACTTTAGTATTTCTAGGGTTTTGTTATTCATGAATGTTGTTATGGTAGTTTAGGGTTTCATAAAACTCTTATTAATTAAGAAACGTTTAGTTTTAAATGTACGTTAACGAAATAACGCAAAGTGGTAAATGTGATCTCATAAAGTTTTAGGTCAAGTATGTTTTATATAGTTAAATTCTAAATCAGTTAAGGTTGAGTTGCGAGCACATTTATCAGGGATGTGATTTACATAAGATAACAGTCATAATCAAATAAAAAAAATTTACACGTAGAAAAGGACAAGTTTTTCTATAAGATAGTTTATTATAAAGTGAGATTTTCACAGTGGTTACAGTCACCTCCATTGAGGGAATCTCGTCCCGAGATTCAGTCTATGTTGGTTGAGAGATTGGGAAAAGTGAAATATAGGAATAATCAGGCCTAGTTTTCTAACCTAGATAGGAAATATGGGAATGGGGAAATCGTATAATGATTTAATTTATGATGAGAGTTTGATATGCTTAAAATGCCTCAAGTTAAAAATAAATTAATGACCGGATCTACACACACTCCTTGTGTTAGACGTATACTTTGAATGATGTCTAGTCTAGCACGCGAAATTTACTAGCTAGCACTTAGAAGATTTGTTTGTTTGTGTTTTGTATTAACGAATCAACAATGAATGAATGAACAAGGAACACAATATACTTCAACTTCAATGATTCAATATTATTAATGAATAATACGAGTGATCTCCTATCACTAGGGTTTACAACCTTGAATCTTAACAAAACAATACGTACTCATTCTAATTCATTCGTTACTAAACTTTAACCTAGGCAATCCTTTTATAGACTAAGGATTCCTTTACAAGATAACTATCAACCTAATCGTATAAGATATACACAATATCTTTTCTATAATTATCTTACACAAAAACATAAACCGTACTAACTTCTTCATACAAACAGTACGAACTGCTCTTTGTCTTCAAAACTCATCAGCAGTACTAACTTTCTTTTCAACCGTACTAACTGCTATAGCTTAATTTCCTAACAATCCTCCCCTAAACTTATGATTTCTATCCAAATCACTAAGTTTCTCTGAATTAAGCTTCTTCTTCTCAATGTGAGGGGGATTCTTCCAAACATCTTTCATAACTGTCTCTTACTACTTAGCTTTCTTTGTTCTGCAAGGTTGAAAATCTTTGTCACCAACAAATCTGCCATTTCAGAATCTTCTTCAACCCTCAGTTTTGTATATAACATAGATGTTAAAACACTTGATCTGAGTGGATAATCCTTTTCCACTAACATATAGATTTCTATGCCATCTTTAGTAGAAACTTTGTGTACTCCACACGTATCAAATAACTTCCAAGAGACATCTTCAATTTGTGCTTGGAATCTCCACATTGATTCTCCTCTATCAGGTTCATAAATTCTTTTCAACTGCACCATAACTCTTTATCTTTATCTTCAGTAGGATCTTGAACTCTGAATCTTTCTTTAACTAAACTCCATAACTGATTAAGATCTTCTCTGTCAAAACCTCTTAGTAGATCTTCAAACAGCTTATACCTTTCAGAAATATCACCAAGTCTGACTATCTTCCATCCTTTCATTCTTTCATCAGTGAAAACTTCCTCAGTCAATGATTGGATGTTTTACTTGTAAAGGTTTGATATATGAAGATTCTGGAACAATCATCATCATGCTCTTGATCTTCTCATTGGTTAATCCTTCTTCTTCAGACTTTTGTTTCTTTGCAGCATCAGATTCAAGAACTTCTGGTTCTCTTTTCTTTTTCCTTGTCATGTCCTCTCTGATTGGAGTATTCAGTCTTGCATATGTTTCAAAGAATTTCCTTTCAATCTCAGCATCTGTCCATCCAGTAAAGTCACTCATCTTGTAATTAGCTTGATTCTTCAAATAGTGCTTCATGAAATTGAGTTTTTCCTTCCTGGTAGGCAACTTTGTCTTGTAGCCTGACTTTTGCCTTTCTCTGATTCTGTGCATTAGTCACTCCAAGTAGCTTCTCATGTTGTTTCAAGATAATTCTTTGAGCTCCTCTGACTTTTCTTCTTATTTAACTCCTGATCATTAAGAATCATCACAGCATGAGCTTTTATAATACAATCAGAATCCAACAAGTATGAAGTGCTCATGAACTCTTCTTGATTAAATCTTCAGTTCTTGTTCTATCCATGAAACCAGCATATGTTCCTTCATCATCAGCAGCCATTTTCCTTGCTAATTCCTCATCTTGAGTATCTGAGCTTTTTAGCTTTTCATCAGCCAAATCTTTTCTATCATTTCCTTGCTACCTCTGCATCAAATTTATCTGAACTTGAGTTTTGGTTTTAATGTCTTGAGCCTTTCAAGTTCTGAGCTGCTTCCTCTTCTTCTTGTGTAAATAGCCTTTTACCTTGTCTGCTCTTTTTTTTTTTTTTTCATAAACTAGCTCGCTGAAGTGTCACCGTTGGAACTGTTTATGTCTGTCTCAGCAGTTGGAAACTGTTCAATAGTTGACTTTTTCAGCTTCTGGGTATCATCTGAATGCTTCATGATCTCAGCAGTTTCTTTAACCCTATGTCAACATTACCGAACCATATCAAATTGTTGTTTTCTTCTTCTTCATTTGCCTCCCTGGAACTTGATCCATCCTTGTCTTTACCAAATTTTCCTCCCTTTTGGAAGATTTCCACCAATCAGCTCATCGAATCATCGGAGTTATCACTAGAAGAATCATCATCCAATACCATTCTTGCCCTTTTCTGTTAAGTTGATCTTTCAGCTTTTTTCACCTTTAAAGATAACCTGGTAAAATTTTAGCAGAATTCTCCTTTGGGCTTTGAGCTCCTCCTTGGTGTTTGCAAGATCTGTTTCCAAACTCTCAACTTTGGCAGCTAGCTGGTACATAATTCATCAATGCATTTTGGTTAGAGCTACCTCATCACTTCTAGCTGTGTGACCTGCTAGGAGAGGTGAATCATGGGGCAAGGATACCGGTTAGCCATCTAGGAATCCTAGGTGTTGACCTTCTCATATAAGTTGTGACCTCTGGTGGTTGTTGGGTTGTTCAAGTACTTGAGTGGATTGTGATGGGGATCAGTTGGAACTGCTGACCCTTCACCCAACTCAGTTGAAGCATTTGAGGAAACAATGGAACTGGTTCCCCTTGAAAAAGTCTACTACCATAGCCATTAGTTTGAAAAACTTTTGATTGAGGCTAGGAGCAGCAAAAACTTCTGTTGGTTTTGTAAGTAGGTATGTCTTTTTATTCAAAGAGTTGAACAAACCTTGGATACATTGAAACTTGGTTTTGCTGTTTACATTAGATGTCATAAACCCTCAAAAATAAATTTTGAAAAGTTAAAACCTTCTTCGTAACAAACAAATGAGGAGCAAGCATATTGCTACTGAACTACTCCAAGCTCTTTTTAGGATAACAATGTAAAGGGTATGTATCAAAAATCTCATTGAGGTGAGACAATACATCCTTTTGAAAAGTAATTTGTTTCATGGATGTAATAATTACCATTTTGTAAGTTCTATGCCATATTTTCAGTAGTTGTGATATTGTTAATACCAATTGAAGCATTTAATTTGGATTCATCCTAATTGATAGACTCGTAACAACAAAATTACACCACCATAGAATGACTTTCTAAGTCTCCATCTTCATAGCAAGAACTAATGATTAAAGATACAGGAAAAACTTATTATGTAGAAAGATTTTATATTATTTAGTCTATATCTCTTTGTAAACCCTAGCACTCTCTATTATATAAAGAGAGGCAGGGTACGTAATATATAAAAGTCTTCCAATGTAGACGTCTAGCTAAAGGGGTGTGTGTGTGTTTAGGCGTGATCTTATAAATGCCTAAACAAGTTTGTTCGTAGCCTCAAGGATCTCTTGATCCTGTTACTGTTGAGTAACCGTGTTATATTGAGGCTGATTGTGATAATGAAGAAAAACTTTGTGTCAATAACAATTGTTTTGTTTTATTCCGCTGCATATTTATACATTGTTATTGTTGAACCCTAAGGCTCAAAACGATCCAAAAACTTAATCGATCTGATTGAATTGGTATTGGTCAAAGAGTGACAATTCTTTTTATTCACGTGGGCATTGATTTGTGATTGGTCTATTCAATTACATGGGTCGCTGGTCAAATTGAAAGTTGTCGACAAGTAATGTTAATTCGTTGGTGAAGATTAAAGGTCAAAAGTCAGTGGATCAGTTATCAGAAGTGGGACGGTTTGCAATTCACGTTATTAATCTCGTACTGATATAATCGTAATAATTGGTCAAGAAGTTTGTCGCTGCACTTGATGATGATTTGCACGTGGGTACAATATTATACTCTGCTGCTAAGTTATTTTACTCTGCTGTCGGTGGTAATTTTACTCTGCTGCTACGTCTGATACACCTTACTGCTAGTCATAATACTCTGCTGCTAGCTTTGATCATTCTGCTTCTACATTATATGACTCTGCTGATACGCATATTGACTCTGCTGCTGGACTTGCTTCCTGCTGCTACCTTATTGTTTCTATTGCTGGGTTTACACGATTGATACTTGCATGATTTACGAGCAGTGAGGGGAAGTAAGTATGGTTATTGGTTTACACACACAAGGTTTTTGGTTTTTATGTTCTTTAATGATTTAAAGGCTCGAGTTAATTTTCTTATTGGAGAAGAGGAGTTTTTATTATTTCTTTGATGATGCAGTGGAATTTATCAAGGTTGTGTCTTATTATATCTTGAGGTGGGTGTTACACTTTAAAGGTAACTTGTTTGTTCGTTCAAGTGACTACGAATTGACAAAACACTTGAAGGAGTTACGTTATTTGTGCTCAGTGATTATTGTCAAGAGATTGCGGTCTCCCTATACGTTAAGTATACGTTCGAAGTCGTATTTAGTACAAGGCATAGGACACAAGGTTGGTTTCTTCTACTTCAACATCAAATTGGTGATGATTATTTTTCTTCAACAGTATATAAAGCCTACAGATTTGAAGAATCATTTTATGTACATGCATCACTTGAGGGGAAGTTTCTACTGTTTATTCATTCTCTATTTGTTGATAACAAAAAGGGGAAGAAATATTGTGATGGCATGGCATGGCTTAAGGGGAAGACAAGATTTGTTTCATTTGTGGGTGAGATTTAATTATCTCAACTTCTGCTACTTCGTCTAGGGAAGTTCGTACAAGACGGTGTTTATTTTGTCATCATCAAATAGGGGAAGATTGTTGGGTTTATTAATTTGATGAGACAAAACAACCAAGAATGAAACAAGAGGGACTTAATATGACAAAGAGAGAAAGCTACAATGATTAAAGATACAGGAAATAACTTATTATGTAGAAACGATTTTATATTATTTAGTCTAATCTCTTTGTAAACCCTAGCACTCTCTATTATATAAAGAGAGGCAGGGTACGTAATATATAAAAGTCTTCCAATGTAGACGTCTAGCTAAAGGGTGTGTGTGTGTTTAGGCGTGATCTTATAAAGCCTAAACAAGTTTGTTCGTACCTCAAGGATCTCTTGATCACTGTTACTGTTGAGTAACCGTGTTATATTGAGGCTGATTGTGATAATGAAGAAAAACTTTGTGTCAATAACAATTGTTTTGTTTTATTCCGTGCATATTTATACATTGTTATTTTGAACCCTAAGGCTCAAAACGATCCAAAAACTTAATCGATCTGATTGAATTGGTATTGGTCAAAGAGTGACAATTCTTTTTATTCACGTGGGCATTGATTTGTGATTGGTCTATTCAATTACATGGGTCGCTGGTCAAATTGAAAGTTGTCGACAAGTAATGTTAATTCGTTGGTGAAGATTAAAGGTCAAAAGTCAGTGGATCAGTTATCAGAAGTGGGACGGTTTGCAATTCACGTTATTAAATCTCGTACTGATATAATCGTAATAATTGGTCAAGAAGTTTGTCGCTGCACTTGATGATGATTTGCACGTGGGTACAATATTATACTCTGCTGCTAAGTTATTTTACTCTGCTGTCGGTGGTAATTTTACTCTGCTGCTACGTCTGATACACTCTACTGCTAGTCATAATACTCTGCTGCTAGCTTTGATCATTCTGCTTCTACCATTATATGACTCTGCTGATACGCATATTGACTCTGCTGCTGGACTTGCTTCCTGCTGCTACCTTATTGTTTCTATTGCTGGGTTTACACGATTGATACTTGCATGATTTACGAGCAGTGAGGGGAAGTAAGTATGGTTATTGGTTTACACACACAAGGTTTTTGGTTTTTATGTTCTTTAATGATTTAAAGGCTCGAGTTAATTTTCTTATTGGAGAAGAGGAGTTTTTATTATTTCTTTGATGATGCAGTGGAATTTATCAAGGTTGTGTCTTATTATATCTTGAGGTGGGTGTTACACTTTAAAGGTAACTTGTTTGTTCGTTCAAGTGACTACGAATTGACAAAACACTTGAAGGAGTTACGTTATTTGTGCTCAGTGATTATTGTCAAGAGATTGCGGTCTCCCTATACGTTAAGTATACGTTCGAAGTCGTATTTAGTACAAGGCATAGGACACAAGGTTGGTTTCTTCTACTTCAACATCAAATTGGTGATGATTATTTTTCTTCAACAGTATATAAAGCCTACAGATTTGAAGAATCATTTTATGTACATGCATCACTTGAGGGGAAGTTTCTACTGTTTATTCATTCTCTATTTGTTGATAACAAAAAGGGGAAGAAATATTGTGATGGCATGGCATGGCTTAAGGGGAAGACAAGATTTGTTTCATTTGTGGGTGAGATTTAATTATCTCAACTTCTGCTACTTCGTCTAGGGAAGTTCGTACAAGACGGTGTTTATTTTGTCATCATCAAATAGGGGAAGATTGTTGGGTTTATTAATTTGATGAGACAAAACAACCAAGAATGAAACAAGAGGGACTTAATATGACAAAGAGAGAAAGCTACAATGATTAAAGATACAGGAAATAACTTATTATGTAGAAACGATTTTATATTATTTAGTCTAATCTCTTTGTAAACCCTAGCACTCTCTATTATATAAAGAGAGGCAGGGTACGTAATATATAAAAGTCTTCCAATGTAGACGTCTAGCTAAAGGGGTGTGTGTGTGTTTAGGCGTGATCTTATAAATGCCTAAACAAGTTTGTTCGTAGCCTCAAGGATCTCTTGATCACTGTTACTGTTGAGTAACCGTGTTATATTGAGGCTGATTGTGATAATGAAGAAAAACTTTGTGTCAATAACAATTGTTTTGTTTTATTCCGCTGCATATTTATACATTGTTATTGTTGAACCCTAAGGCTCAAAACGATCCAAAAACTTAATCGATCTGATTGAATTGGTATTGGTCAAAGAGTGACAATTCTTTTTATTCACGTGGGCATTGATTTGTGATTGGTCTATTCAATTACATGGGTCGCTGGTCAAATTGAAAGTTGTCGACAAGTAATGTTAATTCGTTGGTGAAGATTAAAGGTCAAAAGTCAGTGGATCAGTTATCAGAAGTGGGACGGTTTGCAATTCACGTTATTAATCTCGTACTGATATAATCGTAATAATTGGTCAAGAAGTTTGTCGCTGCACTTGATGATGATTTGCACGTGGGTACAATATTATACTCTGCTGCTAAGTTATTTTACTCTGCTGTCGGTGGTAATTTTACTCTGCTGCTACGTCTGATACACTCTACTGCTAGTCATAATACTCTGCTGCTAGCTTTGATCATTCTGCTTCTACCATTATATGACTCTGCTGATACGCATATTGACTCTGCTGCTGGACTTGCTTCCTGCTGCTACCTTATTGTTTCTATTGCTGGGTTTACACGATTGATACTTGCATGATTTACGAGCAGTGAGGGGAAGTAAGTATGGTTATTGGTTTACACACACAAGGTTTTTGGTTTTTATGTTCTTTAATGATTTAAAGGCTCGAGTTAATTTTCTTATTGGAGAAGAGGAGTTTTTATTATTTCTTTGATGATGCAGTGGAATTTATCAAGGTTGTGTCTTATTATATCTTGAGGTGGGTGTTACACTTTAAAGGTAACTTGTTTGTTCGTTCAAGTGACTACGAATTGACAAAACACTTGAAGGAGTTACGTTATTTGTGCTCAGTGATTATTGTCAAGAGATTGCGGTCTCCCTATACGTTAAGTATATGTTCGAAGTCGTATTTAGTACAAGGCATAGGACACAAGGTTGGTTTCTTCTACTTCAACATCAAATTGGTGATGATTATTTTTCTTCTACAGTATATAAAGCCTACAGATTTGAAGAATCATTTTATGTACATGCATCACTTGAGGGGAAGTTTCTACTGTTTATTCATTCTCTATTTGTTGATAACAAAAAGGGGAAGAAATATTGTGATGGCATGGCATGGCTTAAGGGGAAGACAAGATTTGTTTCATTTGTGGGTGAGATTTAATTATCTCAACTTCTGCTACTTCGTCTAGGGAAGTTCGTACAAGACGGTGTTTATTTTTTCATCATCAAATAGGGGAAGATTGTTGGGTTTATTAATTTGATGAGACAAAACAACCAAGAATGAAACAAGAGGGACTTAATATGACAAAGAGAGAAAGCTACAATGATTAAAGATACAGGAAATAACTTATTATGTAGAAACGATTTTATATTATTTAGTCTAATCTCTTTGTAAACCCTAGCACTCTCTATTATATAAAGAGAGGCAGGGTACGTAATATATAAAAGTCTTCCAATGTAGACGTCTAGCTAAAGGGGTGTGTGTGTGTTTAGGCGTGATCTTATAAACGCCTAAACAAGTTTGTTCGTAGCCTCAAGGATCTCTTGATCACTGTTACTGTTGAGTAACCGTGTTATATTGAGGCTGATTGTGATAATGAAGAAAAACTTTGTGTCAATAACAATTGTTTTGTTTTATTCCGATGCATATTTATACATTGTTATTGTTGAACCCTAAGGCTCAAAACGATCCAAAAACTTAATCGATCTGATTGAATTGGTATTGGTCAAAGAGTGACAATTCTTTTTATTCACGTGGGCATTGATTTGTGATTGGTCTATTCAATTACATGGGTCGCTGGTCAAATTGAAAGTTTTCGACAAGTAATGTTAATTCGTTGGTGAAGATTAAAGGTCAAAAGTCAGTGGATCAGTTATCAGAAGTGGGACGGTTTGCAATTCACGTTATTAATCTCGTACTGATATAATCGTAATAATTGGTCAAGAAGTTTGTCGTTGCACTTGATGATGATTTGCACGTGGGTACAATATTATACTCTGCTGCTAAGTTATTTTACTCTGCTGTCGGTGGTAATTTTACTCTGCTGCTACGTCTGATACACTCTACTGCTAGTCATAATACTCTGCTGCTAGCTTTGATCATTCTGCTTCTACCATTATATGACTCTGCTGATACGCATATTGACTCTGCTGCTGGACTTGCTTCCTGCTGCTACCTTATTGTTTCTATTGCTGGGTTTACACGATTGATACTTGCATGATTTACGAGCAGTGAGGGGAAGTAAGTATGTTTATTGGTTTAACACACACAAGGTTTTTGGTTTTTATGTTCTTTAATGATTTAAAGGCTCGAGTTAATTTTCTTATTGGAGAAGAGGAGTTTTTATTATTTCTTTGATGATGCAGTGGAATTTATCAAGGTTGTGTCTTATTATATCTTGAGGTGGGTGTTACACTTTAAAGGTAACTTGTTTGTTCGTTCAAGTGACTACGAATTGACAAAACACTTGAAGGAGTTACGTTATTTGTGCTCAGTGATTATTGTCAAGAGATTGCGGTCTCCCTATACGTTAAGTATACGTTCGAAGTCGTATTTAGTACAAGGCATAGGACACAAGGTTGGTTTCTTCTACTTCAACATCAAATTGGTGATGATTATTTTTCTTCTACAGTATATAAAGCCTACAGATTTGAAGAATCATTTTATGTACATGCATCACTTGAGGGGAAGTTTCTACTGTTTATTCATTCTCTATTTGTTGATAACAAAAAGGGGAAGAAATATTGTGATGGCATGGCATGGCTTAAGGGGAAGACAAGATTTGTTTCATTTGTGGGTGAGATTTAATTATCTCAACTTCTGCTACTTCGTCTAGGGAAGTTCGTACAAGACGGTGTTTATTTTTTCATCATCAAATAGGGGAAGATTGTTGGGTTTATTAATTTGATGAGACAAAACAACCAAGAATGAAACAAGAGGGACTTAATATGACAAAGAGAGAAAGCTACAATGATTAAAGATACAGGAAATAACTTATTATGTAGAAACGATTTTATATTATTTAGTCTAATCTCTTTGTAAACCCTAGCACTCTCTATTATATAAAGAGAGGTAGGGTACGTAATATATAAAAGTCTTCCAATGTAGACGTCTAGCTAAAGGGGGGTGTGTGTGTTTAGGCGTGATCTTATAAACGCCTAAACAAGTTTGTTCGTAGCCTCAAGGATCTCTTGATCACTGTTACTGTTGAGTAACCGTGTTATATTGAGGCTGATTGTGATAATGAAGAAAAACTTTGTGTCAATAACAATTGTTTTGTTTTATTCCGATGCATATTTATACATTGTTATTGTTGAACCCTAAGGCTTAAAACGATCCAAGAACTTAATTGATGATGGCGTACATAAGTTCTAACAGTAGCATTCTGCCAGAACTGTGTGATGTGAGAGACATAAAGAGTAGGAGAAACAGTTAGAGCATACCTTATGTGAGAGTGGTTGAGAAAGTCCACAATCTCATAAAATTTTGATCCATCTCCTTCCTCTGTTTTCTCAAGAAACGCAACCTGATTGTGACGCTTAACAAATTCCAATCCAGCCATTTTTAGTGATGAAGAAAGAAATATTATAGCAATAAGATGATCGTTTAAATTTGAATTAAGGTTTTATGTAGCCTATTGGAGTTTATTTGTACTGTTTAGGGTTTTGCGAAATATGCGTATGAGATAAACTATCTTGAGAAATAGAATAAATAAATTTATGGTAAAAAGATAATTATCTTCTAGAAAAATCCCTATAAGTACCTTAAGAATAACGGTTTTACCCCAACGGCTATAAAATTAATTACTGACAGATTTTTACAACGGCTAGTTGAGCCGTACTAACTTTGTACTAACCGTACCAACTGTTGGAAAATTTTTGTTGAGCCGTATGAACTTATTGAAAAGAATTTTAAAATACCATGGCTCAAACATAGTTTTTAGCAAACTATCAGCTATCAACGGATTTGATATGTATTTACCAATAGCCGTTTGCTTTGGACTGGCCAACTCTTCACAGTTAGATATGGTAAGCTGATAACCATATAATTTTTGGTAAATTGTCAACCATCAACGGATTTGGTTAGTCTTTACCAGAAACCGTTTGCTCTGGACTAGTTGGTTCTTATGTGAGTTAGAAATGGTGAACCAATTACCATTTGTTGTGTGCAAAGATCACACACTCAGCTTCAAATCACCATATAGTCCAAAACATAAAGCATTTAATTCCTTGGAGCTTATCATCCAAAACCTGCAAGTGTTAGTCCAAAAACAAAGAAACAAGCCACAAAGAACTTGTCTCACAATATAAAAGTATATACCTAACATTGCACTCAAAAAGAAAAATTAATTTCCTTGTGGAACCCAAGCCAAAACAAACTTAGGCTTTCCTCTTGCATCAACATAATTCATCATTCTCAAAACAATTTTAGCACCATTGGGTTTGATGGGTCTCCAAACCCAACATGCTGATGCATTCACACCATTTCCCATATTTCCCTTAGCAGTGTTTTTATTAACACCACTACCAATTACTCTGCTAGCAGTTGGAACTGCTGGCTTAGTAGTTGTTACCTTGGGCTTCCAAACTTGGTTTTTCACAACTGCTTTGTGATGAAAGGGTCTATTAACAGTTTTTGGTGCTGGTTTAAAAACTGGTTTTGCACCTTGAACTGTTGGCCTTGGGTTAACAGGTCTAATAGGTCTGACAGTCTGAACTGCTGGTCTAGCAGTATGAACTGCTTTGAGTCCAGACCTTAAAAGAACTGATCTAGGTATCATTCTAGTGTTTGTTGGGTGAGTGGGAGGTCTAACAGTGTTCACCCTAGGACTTGAATACCTATTTACCCATTTATCACAAAAGGCTGCAAGATGGTCAAAACTACCACACGAATAACAAGCTTTCGTATAGCAGACAAAATCATCCTCTAATTGGTGAGATTTGAGGTCATTCCAATTCCTTTGGTTACCTCTTGGCTTGTTTGTAGTTCTATACATTTCTGCATACCTAACTGTTGGTCTAAAAGGTTTGGCATTTGATCTAGGCCTAACAGTCTCAGGTTTAACCATCTTTGGAACTTTTGGTTCCTCCACTTTAACACTAACAGGCTTAACCACAGCCTGATTATCCTCATCATCAGAAATCCATTCCTCTATGGTTGGAGAATCTGATTCTTTACTTGAGAACCTATCAGAGGACACCTTGTCCTCAGATAGTGATTTATCACTAGCACTCTCATACACAGGTTTATCAACTACATTCTCTTTAGGTTGAGGACCATATTTAAGCTCAGGTAGTTGAAATTCAGGTAGTCCTGTGTGTTCTAAGTCTATGCCTGGGGGTGTTGGAATTCCTCTATAGGGAGGTGGAACTGACTTATAACCTAGTCAGACTTAGCTTTATTGAGGATCTAACACTCAACAATCTTACTAACACAGTGAGTTGCAAATTCTAGTGTGTCAACAGTCATTTGAATGTTATCCTTTGCTTTCTAAACCTGTTCTAGCTCATGTTTCAACACACTAATTTCATTCTCTCTAAACATTAAGTCTCTCTTAACAATAATCATATCATCAGAAAACTTTGACTCATTACTTTTATAATGAACAATTTGTTCTTCTAACACAGCTAAAGCCCTCTTATGATTTGCTAAGTTAAAAGCAGTTTGGGTTAGCTCTTTTCTCTGATCCTCATATCTTTTCTTAAGAGTTTCTAGATCTTTTAAAGCTTCACAAGATTTAGAACATTTAGAAACTTGTACCTCAGAGTCTGAAAATGCCATGAGTGCAATCTCTGTAGATGCTTCTGCTTCCTCCTCTGCAATGTAGCTCCAGTCAAACCCTAAGCCATCAATGGCAACCATGGTTTTTGAGCTTGAATCAGTAACCTCCACAACCCTTGACTTGCTTCCATATCCTCTGCTCTTTCCATCTTGTTGTCTTGGCAATCTGCACTCCCTTGAATAATGACCTTTCTTGTGGCAATTGAAACACTCAATCTTGGACTTGTCATACCCTGCAACATCATTGCTGTTTATGACAATCTTCTTGCCAGTCTTCTTCAAAAATCTCTTAGCTCTCAAGCTGAGAAGAGAGAGCTGCCACTTGATATCCATCTCTTCAATATCATCTTCATCAATCTCTTGAAGATCTGCATGAGTCAACATACTTCCATTGTGCTGAGTAGTCAAGAAAGCACAATAAGTATTCTCATTCAAGAGTCCATTAGTACTGCTTAAAGTGCTAGCAGTACCAATATTGGAACTAGCAGTACCAACTGCTCCAGTACTTGAACTTCTTCATCTGGACTTGAGGTACTGGGAGTTGATACAAAGGCCAAATTCCCTGAGCTTGAGCTTGAGCTTGATCCAGCAGACTTCTTAATATCATGTTCAACTATCTTGAAGTTGCTATAGAGATCCATTAAGCTCATGGAATCTATATCAGGCTTGTTTTTTCATACGACCACATGCATAGCCCATTCAGTTGGTAGACTTCTCAGAAATTTGGAGTTGAGATCTTCCTGAGGCATCTCGATTCCTAGAACAGCCAATTGACTCACTATTTTTTTAAGTCTATTAAACATATGATCTAGTGACTCGTTGCTTGTTGCTGAAAAATTCTCAAACTGTTGCTTGAGAAGGGTCTTCTGAGTTTTCTTGGTGGCTTCGTTCCCACCATATCTTGCAACAATGGCTTCAAAAAGGGTTTTAGCACACTTAAACTTGCTAAAATTCAATAACTGATCATTGGGAATAGTCATCAAAAGAAAACTTCTCGCCTTAACATCATTCTTGTGCTGTGCCTTCTCTTCAGTAGTGGTTGGCTTAGTTTGCACTTTAGTTTCAGTGACACCCTCAACAACGGTTGTTGTAGTTGTAGGTTTGAACGAATTCCCATCCTCAATAATCTCCCAGAGAGTATAATCTTGAACTTGGAAGAACTGCTCAATTCTTAATCGCCACATATCAAACTCATTGGGTTTAAGCATTGGAAGCTTAGTAGCAATATTAGTCTGACTTGTTGTTGTCTCCATGTCCATCTTCTTCTTGAACAAATTCGTCTGGATCTTCTAAACCAAAGTATCAGTAACCTGGCTCTGATACCACTTGACCGGATCTACACACACTCCTTGTGTTAGACGTATACTTTGAATGATGTCTAGTCTAGCACGCGAAATTTACTAGCTAGCACTTAGAAGATTTGTTTGTTTGTGTTTTGTAATAACGAATCAACAATGAATGAATGAACAAGGAACACAATATACTTCAACTTCAACGATTCAATATTATTAATGAATAATACGAGTGATCTCCTATCACTAGGCTTTACAACCTTGAATCTTAACAAAACAATACGTACTCGTTCTAATTCATTCGTTACTAAACTTTAACCTAGGCAATCCTTTTATAGACTAAGGATTCCTTTACAAGATAACTATCAACCTAATTGTATAAGATATACACAATATCTTTTCTATAATTATCTCACACAAAAACATAAACCGTACTAACTTCTTCATACAAACAGTACGAACTGCTCTTTGTCTTCAAAACTCATCAGCAGTACTAACTTTCTTTTCAACCGTACTAACTGCTATAGCTTAATTTCCTAACAATTAATATATAGTATTATTTTATTCTTATGTCCTATGTCTCCAATAATATCATTTCACTACTAGTTCCTCAATTATAGTTTTGGCCTAAAAGAGTCGTCTAGGAATTTCCATTTGGTACCTAAGGGAACGTATCTTGGTCAGTTTTATTCCAAATAGATGAACTAAATTTGAATGTTTTGCCACCTAATAAATCTAAAGGCTGTGAACAGTAACTACAACGGTCAGATTCCAACGTTCGATGATCAGTAATATCTAACGGTCCGTAACAGTGTTTTGTAACGGTAATATAACGGCTATATTTCTCCTATAAATACCTCATTTTTAATCCTCATTCTTTCACTACTAAATTCTTTCCTAAAAACCTCAAAATGCCGCACCTCTTTACTTTCCTAGCAATCTTTCATATCGTTCTTGGAGCTTTCCTTTTGATGTATGTTCCTAAGGAAGACTATGAGTTCATGGTCTATGTTGTGGCGGTTCTAATGCCATTCGGGTTCCTAGCTATCGGGGTTGACAAGTTACGGAGGTAATGATCTTTTCTCAGTTCTATATAATCCTTAATAAATCTTATTCGCCTATGTGTTTACGGTCTAGGTTTGGTCTTATACCTATTGTTTTTGTCGGTTCCTATTACACAGAGTAATCAAAAGGATCCAACCAGTGATTACACTAGCTATCGCGGTGTTGATGGGAGTCTTAGTGGTGATGGCCGGTCAACCTTTCAGTGATTCTATTCCTTACCTTGGAGTCATTGTAATCCTAGTACTTCCGATGCTAGTAATCTCGTTATGTATGAATTTCCACGGGGTCTAAATAAAATTTGTACTATAAGTCCTTGTGGATTTCTTAGGGTTTTTCTATCCATAATATTGTCGAATTCCTATTTTTGAGGTAATGGGCAGTAGATGTAGACTTCTATTGTATTAAATCAAAAGTGATAGTTTATAAACATTTTGTTTTGTTTCAATATTTTGCTTTTGAATGAAAATTGTTAATAGAAAATCTGAAAAGATAACTGTCCAATTTATTACATGATTCTTCCTAAATTATACATAGTTGATCAGGCTATGTATAATTGAGGACCAAATGATGTGATGTTTGGCTCAGTTACTTTGGTATTTATTCTTTTTCAAAAGTTTTTAGATGGTGTTCAACTCGTTATTTTTGGAAAATAACATCATAATTTATTTTTCAAACGAATAATAAAATTTTTAGTCCACACTACAGTGATGGGTTAGGGTTTTTCCTAGAGTACTAATGGAATATCCTCAAAATAAATCTTAGAGTTCGTCTAAGGTTCCTATAGGCTAGGGATAGTCTATTGTTTTGCCAAAATAATATTTACCAAATTTCTTAAGGATATACTAGGGTTTTCTAGGTGATAACTATGAATAGGGTAAGGAGGAATAGAGTAGATAATGAAGCTAAACGCAGATTGGGATTATTACTGAAATGTTGCAAGATAAATGTTTCATACGGTAGAAGGGTATTTATTATACTTAGATTACGTCCATCGTAACCAAGGTAGAGATTCAACAGGAAGCATAGCCTAGAGAGTTCTTAATCTCAATTGATTTATCCATTACAGGGATTTATTTTCTGCTTAAATACTAAAGTCATCCTAGGACATGGTTGGGATTCCTTAATGAGTTCTAGTTCTCTTTTACACCGGTCTCGGTTTTCCTATTGGTATTAGGGTTTTGCCATGATCAAGTTTTCTCTTAAAGTCTTTTTCTTAGGCGTAGCACCTTGCTTAATTTCTAGGTCGGGAATCCTTAAATTAAGATGATGGTCTTTCTATCATTGAGTTTTCGCTTTTGGTTATTTTGCTTCCTAGGGTACGGGTAATGGTAGGTTTGGTTATTCTTCCTAGATTTTTATTATTACCACAATAAAATATACGTTTATATTTTGTCCATGTTAGATTATCAAGGTAAAACTCATGATAATCATAAGGTCACAACATGTCCAAATACTATCATACGCGTATGTAAGATGATCATCACTGGCCCACATCAACCGATACCATGTACAGCAAAATACAACAAAATCAAAACCACATATAGTCATAAATAACTTGCTAATTTTTTATATATATCAAAATTAGTACAAGCGTCATATTTATGCTACATATCCCGTGGCCAAGATATAGTACAAAAGCTGATAGGTATAAATCTGATTTAGTGGCTACCAGAGACTCTTCCAAGTCAACTTTTCAGTTTGACGATCATGCTGATGGGGATATATATTTACTCTTGGTAATAAACCGCTAAGGAACAAACTAATTTTTCTATAAAAGCTGAAGTTCAGCAACTTTCTCTACATTCATCAAGTTTTCTCCCAAAATTTTCTCTTAGAGGGTTCTATGGTTATTGCCTAGTTATGAAATCATAATAATCCTATGTAATGTCCTAGTAAGTCTTGGTATAGGTTATTGATGCGTGGTTTTGTAACCTTACAACAGGTTTTACCTCTCGAGGGATCTCAAGAGGCTTACAACCCCACCAGGCAGTGTACCTGACCGATGTAGTATAGTGTAGTGGTTAGTACGGGGGATTGATCGTTCTCCACAGGGAATAGTGTTCGTTAGGTATGAAAGGCTACTCTAATTAGGTCTAAGGGTTGAGGAAGATTCTTTTTATGTTTTTATATTTTTTATGAAAGCAAGTAAAATCTCGGTTTTGAAAGAGTGGGCGGAATTAGTTGCTAGTCAACTAACCCAAATTACTACGAATGCAATAAAATAAAATAACAAAAATGAAAATGTTGGTGAGAAACTTATGTGTAGAGAAATGTGTTTACTTAGATTTCCTTACTCCCTAACTATCTTTTACGGTTAATTAGTGTGTATTAGTCGCGTGGATGACGGGTGTATTCCTTAATACCATTCGTGGGGTGGCGTACTTACTTCCCCAACTCTACAAGCTCCTACTTCACTCCTATGTCGAGCCGGCTAGGAAGCTCCTAACATGGGATCACTAGAATTCGCTTGTGCATTAAATACAACCATAAAAACCTTTAGTACGCATTTGGTTCATGTTTCTTAAGACGTTCAAGCAAGTTACCGAATAGGAAGTTAGCCAGTTTTCTTAAGCCTAACATAGATAAACAATCATCCAATACAACTAAAACACACTAATAACCAATAATCAATAGCTAGGTTTCATTAGATCTAAGCAAACACAAGATAAATTTAGCCTAACATGTTAAACAAAAGACAAGAATAAGATAGAATCAAACAACACATAGACATATTGAATGATTAATTGATAACTTATCTTTCAATGAAACATGGAAGATCTCAAGGCAAAAAGCCCTGAAAAAGTAGCTAAAATCGTCTTAGGGTTTTATCCCAAAATTCCACACACTAAGCTCTCCTTAATGACAAAAAATTAGAAAACTATATATAGATTTTTGGATCTGACGGCGTCACCTTATGGATTGTGACGCCGTCACCTCGCCGCTTTTAGGGTTCCCGGATGACCATCTTGACGCCGTCCCTCTTTAGCTCTTCCAAAATCCATTCTGGCTTATCAAGGCTTGACGCCGTCGAACCTTGAACGTGACGCCGTCCCCTTATGATTTAAGCCGTGACGCCCTTGATCAAGTTAAAGCGTGACGCCGTCAGAATTCACATGCTATTTTCACTGGCCCGTCATGAGTAAATTTCACGTCCAACTTTTCTTGCCAAGGCATGACGCCGTCTAGAGTAAATCTTGACGCCGTCAAAGGTGACTTTCAGCCGATTCTTGAGACTTTGCCGTTTTCTTCACTTTTATGCTCCAAAAACGTCCAAAATGCCTCCTTTTCCAGATTTCTCCTCAAAAGTACCTAAAATGACAAAAGGAACGATTTAGGGCGATATTTGATCAAATAAATACGATTTAGGGCTTAAATGACCCCTTAAAAGCGGTACACTTTTCGCTTCATCAAATACCCTTACACTTGAGATTTGCTTGTCCTCAAGCAAATGCGCTTTTATTCTAATCAAAATACAAGTTAGGGGTCATTTAATGCAAACATAAAAGTAATTACAATAAATATTCGTTCCACTTTAATCATAATAAGCACGGAGATTATAAACTAGCACCTCACAAGTAGTGTTTAGATACTCACATCTCTCAAGTGTCATCAAAATAAATCTCATAAATGAAAACGGATAATATCTCTCACTACCTGTCATAGTAAATAGATTACCATAGGCTTGGGAAAGGATCGAAAACCTCCTCCACTAGGCGTAAGCACATAAGATAAACTATCAAAGAGGGCTTTTAAATGGGTTATAACGTTAGGTGTAGGGAAAAGGAAAACACCGGTTTTGTTGGATAAAGGATATTTTACTGGTGGCGAGTTAAAAATCTTGATCAATTACATGTACTATACAACGTTGCTAAGCCAAGACTAGACTCGATCTTAAGCTAAAAACAAAATAACAAAAACATAATATAAACATAAAATGAAACGGGATGGTAGTCCGTATGTTTTTTCTATTTTTCATTTTCTCATTTTTTTGTATTTTTCTTGATTTTTTTTTTTTTTTTTTTTTTTTTTTTTTTTTTTTGCATACACTTTTGCCCTACCATCCAAAATAATACATCATAGGGGCATTGCATCCCCCTTACACTTGAACTTTTACATAACTTTACAAATAACTATTCTAATGACTCGAATTAAGATAATTGAAAAACTTGGAGTACTTTTAAAATATTTAGCACATATGGGGGTAATAAATGATGTTCTTCCCCATTACTCCATTACACTAGTACTTTACCCATGAGTCCCAATCGTCCCAAAACAATATGTACAAGGATATGACTCGACTTAGCAACCATGTAATCAACTAGATAATTAACTTGGGTTTAAACAAATGTTGTAACAATAATGCACTAAAGATGAGTGCATACAAGGTAGGCTAAGGCGATTTGGGTGTACATTTAAGTGGGGTGTAACAAATTCTTCCTTTAAGTAAAATGCTTAAAGGTCGAAACGAAAAGATAGGCTCTGAGGGGTGTACTAGGGGTATCGTGTACTAAAAATGAGTACAACGCAAAGGGTGTGGGAGAATTACTTGACTAATGTAGCCAATGTAATTATAACAAAAACACAGGTGTAAAACAATGGGTTAATCCTAATGCCTCTTATCATGTAGTAAATCTAACTACACGAATGTAGTCTCACTTGTGGCCTCGGAATGGTCCTAACGCAAGTTCTAGAATCTAAGTGCTACCGGTACACACATCATAGCATAAATGCTTTTCCTACCAATTCTAGGGGCGAACCTCACATATTTGGGGGTGGAAAATTTTTTAGTGGTACGGTTTTTGTGCTAGTCATATAACTCCTATCCATGAGACGCTCATTAAGATCAAAGTTTCACTCCTATATGTTGTAAAAAATTTTAAATTTGGCACTAAAATTACCCTAACAGGTATTTATCTCAGTTTTATTACACATCTACTATTAAACAAACAAAAATCAAGCGTAATTGTACTCTCTAAAATCGTACTTTTACCCTCCCTTACACTTAAGATGAACATTGTCCCCAATGTTCAAATAACAAGATGTAAAAGTAAAAAGTAAAAGAATGAAATCAAATACTCCCCTGATTCGCTCGGTGGATAATGAAATTACACGGTTAAATCTTCTTCCAAAGTAATGTTGAAGCTCCATGACTAATGCATCGCCATAAGCTTGATTCAAAACATTTCCTTGTCCAAATAACCTGTTAAACCTGAGAAAACAAACACGAAAACCTGCATAACATCGGCGGGAAAAAATCTATATATAAGGATATAATGCTTGTGAAATGATAACTTTGCAGATTCCTGGAGATTATAAGTTGGAGATTTTAATAAAAACTTTTTTAAAAACAAAACTTTCAAAAATTTCTGGAAATTAAATCTGACGCCGTCAGGTTATAAACCCCTGACGCCGTCAGAAATGACCTGACAAAAATTTTCATTTTAAGTTTCCGGAAAATTTCTGGAAAAACCTTTACCTTACTTCCTGGAAATCCTGCAAAACATCATTATGACTCGATACAAGCATTTGACTCAAACAAATACGAATATGTATGTTAATTTATTATTATTATGATTCATGTTCATTTGTGTTCTAATAAACCGATTTAGATTTCCCTTACACTTATCTTTTGCAAAATACCTTTATATGTAGTTAAGACGAAGTTAAAAACAACATAAAGCATTTTCACACATTACTTTTGAACATGAATCAATAAGAATAAAAATTAAACACACATACGGAAAATAAAATCAAACAAACAAATAAACACACAAAGCAAATAAAACAAATAAAGCTTGGGTTGCCTCCCAAGAAGCGCTTTTCTTTATTAACGAGTCTTGTAGCTAGACTCAAAGTCACGCTACCCTATGTAAGTGAGCTCGTCATCAAGGACGTCTTTAGGGTTAAGCTTGGATTGAAGTTTCCTATTGGTCCGCTTAGTACGATATATCTTTTCAAACTTCTCTCCATCCGGGTCATACAACGTCATCTTAATATGCCATGACCCATCTCCATCTTTGGGTGGTTTATCCCAATTCCACTTATGATCATCTTCCTCACAAATCCACTTATTCATTCCTAGGTTAATTGGCAAAACTCCTAGGAAATCAATCATCCTTCTAAAAACTAGAGGGTCTTCAAATGGATCCAATTCGGTGTCCCTAGCCAAGAGTTGCTCTACCGAATGCGTTCGGTTAACAAAATCCTCTTCTAGGTAAAATGGGCGTTGGGATCCTATGAAGTCTCTATCGATCCAAGGTCCATATCTAGATGGTCTCCTATTTGATTCTAGCCAATGTGGTGTTGGTTCCTCACTAGTATCATAGGCATGTTTCTTAACATCATAGACTGACCAAGTATCTCCTTCTCCTACCGCTATCTTGGATTCCTTACAATCAATCATAGCACTAGCGGTCGCCAAAAATCCTCTACCTATCAACAAGGGGCATGTAGGGTCGCTAACCATATCAAGGACGTGGAAATCGGCTAAAATGGTTAGTTTTCCAATGTGCACTAACACGTCCTTAACGACTCCAACCGGGTAAGCAACACTTCCATCCGCTAAACCTATTATCACCTCGGTTTCTTCAAGTTTTCCAAGTTTTAGAGAGGTGTAGAGAGGTAACGGAAGTAGGTTAAGGCTTGATCCAAGATCGGCTAATGTGTCATAAGCCTCCGAATTACCGATCTTGCAAGGTAGAACAAATAAGCCCGGATCATCTAACTTCTTAGGTAGCTTGTTTTGAACAAAGGCGGTCCCTTTTTCGCCTAACTTGAGCTTCTTCTCATCCAACTCATCAACAACCGGACTTTCAAGGTGGAGCTCCTTGAATTCTTCGTCAAGGTTTTGAGTGGGAGGTGTTTTCAACTATGTCGTTGACCAATTTGGATGTCATAACTTCTTGGTCACTTGGAACGACTTGGGTTTGTTTGAAACACGTGCTCATGGAATTGACCGAATAATATTGTGGACAAGAACTAGGGGACGAAACCGATGAAATAGCGTTGACGTTTAGTTTCGGGTTCTTGACCGTGTTGCTAGGGAGTGCTCCCATTTCTCGGTCATTGAGGGCTTTCAACAATGTGTCAATCTTATTGGTCATCTCGCTTTGTTTTTGTTTGAAATCGGCTTCAAACTTGGCTAAACGTGCTTCTTGAGATGCCATAAATTGAGACATCAATCCTTCAAAGTTATTGGTACTACCATTGCCGGAAGGATTGTTGTTGAAAGTACGGTTCGAGTTGGAACCGCTTGATTGGAAACGATTAGGTGGGTTGGAAGAATTGGTTTGTTGTGTGTTTTGTTTTGTTTCCACCTAAGGTTCGGGTGATTTTTCCATGAGGGGTTGTATGTATCACCATAAGGGTTTGGCTCGGGTTTGAAAGTGTACCACTTGTCTCCCGCTCCGTCGGTACGCGATGATGCGTAATCCACAAAAGCTTGTTCGGGGAGTTCCATGCAATCACGAGTGTCGTGGGGACCACTACATAACTCACATGAAGAAGTGATTTTGTTCACTTGGCTTGAAGGTTTAGGAGCCTCGTAGGATTTCATGAGAAACTTGACTTGGTCTTCAAGTTCTATGATCCTACGGTCGGAAGTGCATGAATTGTTCAAAGGCAAAGATATTGCCTTGACCGTTTTATTCAAATCACGGGGATCACTCCAACTTTCGTTGTCATAAAGAGCAAGATCCTCTAGGAGAGTCCATGATTGTTCCGCACTTAGATCACGTAGCTTGCCACCGGCCGATTGGTCAATGGTTTGCCTCGTGGAGAGATTGATATGGTCATAGAAGATTTGGACTTGGAGCCAAAGTTCTATGCCATGGTGAGGGACTTTTTGGAGTAAGTCCTTGAATCGAGTCCATGCCTCGTAGAGAGTTTCGCCTTGACGTTGTTGGAACATCAAGATATCATTCCTTAGCTTGGTAGTTCTTCCCGGTGGGAAAAACTGAGCCAGGAAACGAGTAGTGAGATCATCCCAAGAGGTGATGGATCCTGCGGGTTGACGTTCTAGCCACTGACTAGCTTGATCCCGCAAAGAGAATTAGAAGAGACGCAATCGGGTCGTCTCTCGAGTGGCAACATCAAGGTCTATAGAATCAACGATTTTAAGAAAGTCCTTGAGATGTTGATTAGGATCTTCAGAACGAAGTCCATGGAATGCGCATCCGCTTTGCACCAACCGGATGGTGTCGGATCGCAAGGGTGTGATATTGGCTCCTTGAGTGAGCTCAATGGTGTTTCGATAGCCATGGTGGCTAGGACGGGAATACTCTCCTAAAGTACGGGCTCTAGGAGGTGGTTGTGGATGTTGTGGTGGTGGGTTGTGGGGGTTAAGGATATTACCATCTTCCATGATGTCGGATGGTATGGTTACGAACAAAGACACGAAGAAAAAAGATAGACTAAAGAAAACCTAGAAAAATAAAACAAAAATCTCACTAGAAAGGAATCTAGTGAGTAGACCTAATAGAAATAAAAATTCAACCTAAACAATAACTATTCCCCGGCAGCGGCGCCAAAAACTTGATGCGTGGTTTTGTAACCTTACAACAGGTTTTACCTCTCGAGGGATCTCAAGAGGCTTACAACCCCACCAGGCAGTGTACCTGACCGATGTAGTATAGTGTAGTGGTAAGTACGGGGGATTGATCGTTCTCCACAGGGAATAGTGTTCGTTAGGTATGAAAGGCTACTCTAATTAGGTCTAAGGGTTGAGGAAGATTCTTTTTATGTTTTTATATTTTTTATGAAAGCAAGTAAAATCTCGGTTTTGAAAGAGTGGGCGGAATTAGTTGCTAGTCAACTAACCCAAATTACTACGAATGCAATAAAATAAAATAACAAAAATGAAAATGTTGGTGAGAAACTTATGTGTAGAGAAATGTGTTTACTTAGATTTCCTTACTCCCTAACTATCTTTTACCGGTTAATTAGTGTGTATTAGTCGCGTGGATGACGGGTGTATTCCTTAATACCATTCGTGGGGTGGCGTACTTACTTCCCCAACTCTACAAGCTCCTACTTCACTCCTATGTCGAGCCGGCTAGGAAGCTCCTAACATGGGATCACTAGAATTCGCTTGTGCATTAAATACAACCATAAAAAAACCTTTAGTACGCATTTGGTTCATGTTTCTTAAGAACGTTCAAGCAAGTTACCGAATAGGAAGTTAGCCAGTTTTCTTAAGCCTAACATAGATAAACAATCATCCAATACAACTAACAACACACTAATAACCAATAATCAATAGCTAGGTTTCATTAGATCTAAGCAAACACAAGATAAATTTAGCCTAACATGTTAAACAAAAGACAAGAATAAGATAGAATCAAACAACACATAGACATATTGAATGATTAATTGATAACTTATCTTTCAATGAAACATGGAAGATCTCAAGGCAAAAAGCCCTGAAAAAGTAGCTAAAATCGTCTTAGGGTTTTATCCCAAAATTCCACACACTAAGCTCTCCTTAATGACAAAAAATTAGAAAACTATATATAGATTTTTGGATCTGACGGCGTCACCTTATGGATTGTGACGCCGTCACCTCGCCGCTTTTAGGGTTCCCGGATGACCATCTTGACGCCGTCCCTCTTTAGCTCTTCCAAAATCCATTCTGGCTTATCAAGGCTTGACGCCGTCGAACCTTGAACGTGACGCCGTCCCCTTATGATTTAAGCGTGACGCCCTTGATCAAGTTAAAGCGTGACGCCGTCAGAATTCACATGCTATTTTCACTGGCCCGTCATGAGTAAATTTCACGTCCAACTTTTCTTGCCAAGGCATGACGCCGTCTAGAGTAAATCTTGACGCCGTCAAAGGTGACTTTCAGCCGATTCTTGAGACTTTGCCGTTTTCTTCACTTTTATGCTCCAAAAACGTCCAAAATGCCTCCTTTTCCAGATTTCTCCTCAAAAGTACCTAAAATGACAAAAGGAACGATTTAGGGCGATATTTGATCAAATAAATACGATTTAGGGCTTAAATGACCCCTTAAAAGCGGTACACTTTTCGCTTCATCAGTTATGAGGATAATAACATGATATTAATAACTTGATTGATTGTTTTTACACAAAACAATTAATAGAAGGTCTTTTATTAATATTCCATGTGGTAGGTTAAGGATTCTGTGTCTCTAGTATGGATACTTGGGTTCCTTGTTGTCAATAGTGGTCCTAGTTTCTGTCACTTAATATGTTATCAGTTGGTCTGTTGTCTATGTTTGGAGATAGGAAAGGGAACTGTTGTCTAAAGTGGGGTTTGGGGTAGTTTTGTTAACATTAGGGGTTTAAGGAAACATGGTAGTGTAATAATTTGCAAATAATAATTATAAGAAATTATTATAAGAAATTAATAGCATTAGGGAAAGAAACTAAAGGTGAAATGTAAGAATAAATATTAAGAGTATGAAGTTTAGTATAAATAATCCTAAATGGATAAGGCTCTAAGTATGGTTCTATTTTGATGTTTGAGTCTGGACATGAGAGGGATAGATTGGATAGGGGAAGTCAGGATTCTGTAGCCACTCTATAGTTATAAATATTTCATTTATGCAGTTTAAACGATTAACAATAAATTACATACCAATAACGTATTAGTAGCGGCGTGGCACAGAGGACTTTGGTTAAGTTTTTGTGAAAAACGGTTATAGTCCAATGTTTGAAAACATTTGGTTCTTTATAACCATGAGCTCTGATACCAATCTGTAACACCCCCGTTTTCGATATACGCAGCGGAATATAAGTTTTGGGTGTTACTTCATGGTTCACAGTCATGAGAATAGAAAACGACTCGAAAAGAGACGTTTTAGATAAAATTGTTATCATTCATTTATTAAATCAGAGTACATAATATAGGTCCCAGAGGGAGGTTCGGAAAATATGTTATAAAAGATACATTATTCATTGAATGATAACAAAGTAGACACTCTTATTATAAAAAGAAAGTCCACAGCCACTCCGTGCCGATAGCCATACTCCTAGTTACCTGAGATAAACATGCTTAAAAAGTCAACACAAAGGTTAAGTGAATCTATAGTGTTTAAAGTAATAATCAGTTTTGAACACAAGATAAATAGTAAAGAAATCAGTTCAATCATAGTTCGGAATATTGCACTAAACCTCATGACACGCAATGCGTTGACAGTTTCCAGTCTCACTAACATAATTAAATGGTAGTGGTTTGCCCCCGAGTTTAAGAAATCAAATATAATGCATTTGCATAACCGGCTACCACAAGGATATCCATACGGCTAGTACAAATGGGTCGTCAGGCCAATAGATCTATTCACTATATTCGCGCTCACCCTGCGGGTGACTAATGGTGCATGATATGAGGGTCTTTCAATAATAAATACAATCATAATAATAAGGGACAGTTAGCCTAGTGCAATAACAATCAGGAAAATACTTGTGTTCGGTTTGATAGCATGTATCTCCCCACATATTTGGAAAACGTATAAAGGAAAAGTGGGACTATAAACTCACCTGAACAGTCTGGATGGAAAACAAAGTTTAAACAAAGTTGATAAACGTCTCCGGCTCGCAACCTGGGTTGGTATGTCAAGTTTCAGTAATCGTTTCTGATTATATATAAGTTTCCAATGTTCGTTTCGTAATATTTTGGTTGATGGTTAAATGTTAAATTTGAGACAACATGAAGTCTCTTCAAAAGTTGGATTTTATCTTATTCCTCATTTTATGTTTTCGTTCTGTTCGTTCGTTAAATAGTTTCTTCGTTTGTTCGTTATTTGAAGAAATCATAATTTAGTTTAAGTCTTATTAATAATAATACTAATAAGAATAATAATAATAGTTTTAATTAATACTTAAAAAGTTAGGTTTTTGCCTCTAAAGTTTCAGATGTTGACAGTTTATACCCTTAAACTTTTATAAAGTTACAACTTTTACCCCTGAACTTTGGTTAAATGACAGTTTATACCCTATAGTTTCCAAAAATGACATTTTCTACCCTTGAGTTATAAATCGACATCAATTTAATCCTATGTCATAAAATTAGTTAGAGTTTTGTTAAAAATAACCCTTAAAGTATTTTAGTTATTATACCCGGGGTCCTTATATTGTAAAAACGCGTTTTAAAAATTTTGGAAAAGGCAAGACTCGCTATGGTACTTTTATAAAAGTCATAAATAAATTACCTAATAGCTTATTCAATACTTATGGTTTATTATTTTAGCCTATTAGTTCGAAAATATTTAAAATGTTACGTATAATAAGGGTGGCGAGGGGAGAGTTTTGAGATCGATTATCTTAGCGAACAATAGGTCTTTTTATGAGTTTTCTTCTCCTATGTATAAACTAGCTGGGTGGTTTTCAAATAGCCCAAGTTTCGTAATTTTTAGAAATCGTTTGATGGTCGAAAAATATTTCTAAAGTTAGTCGATTGGAACCAAATTTAACAAAGGCTGAAAATTTTAAAAGATTTAGTTCTTAGCTCTAGCGATGGAGTGAATTTTAAGACTCGATAACTTTTTGTCTATTGAACCTTTTTACATATTTCTTTCTCCTAAAAATAGTTAGCTAGGTGTTCTTTAACGTGCCAAAAACTCAGAAATTTTAGAGATGGTTTAGGGTTCAAAAAATAGCTCCAAAGTTGGGTCACTGATCGAAAGAAATATAATAAAAACCTGGGTTTGTAGTTTTTAACGATAATGACAGAAAAGTGGGGCTCAATAACTTTGTTAATACTCGATCATATTACAAAAATCTTTCTCCTATTTTTAGTTAGCCATGTGATCTTTAGGTATGCTAGATTTCAGATTTTATAATGATCGTTTGGTAGTCTGAAAATATGTTCAAAGTTGGGCCGTTGGCACGAGTAACTGAAATGAAAATCTTGATTTCCAGTTTTAGCGATAAGGGTAGGTTTTTAGGACTCGATAACTTGGTGAATTCTTAACCATATTACGTAATTCTTTTTCCTAATTTTAGTTAGCTAGGTGAACTTTAAATCCACCAAAAATCAGATTTTATGAAGGTTTCCTTGTGGTCGAATTTCAGGTTATAAGTTGGGGGTCTGGAACTAGTTAGCGATAGAAACAGAAAAAGAAAAGCAATTGGGTTTTCGAATTTTTAGGGTTTCTAACCATGTTTTAACATATGATATGATTATATTATGCATATTAAACTTATTCTTAACATGTTTTACTACTTCTTAATTTGTTTTACAAAAATTTAAGATATATGGGGTTGTTGAGTTTTCTGTTCGATCGGGCAAGAAAAAAAAGAAAAGAAAACTATACTTTTTTATTGTGTTTCTTCTTAGAGGTTATTTAACATTATTTTTAAGAATATTTAACATGTATAAACTGAATGAAAAAAGAATTGGACTTACTTACTTGAGTTTTGGTTCGTGTAGGGTTTTAGAAGTTGATTGGATTTTTATCTTGAACACTAGTTGCTCCCTTGCTTCTAAGCTTCCTAAGGTTGGTGTTTTACTTATATATTGAGTTGTGGATCAATAAGGGATGGAGATGAGGCTGTTTGAGTTTTGGTCGAGTACTATGATAATAAAATGATGTGTATGGGGTTGGATATTTATAGAAGAGATTTGGTTAGGGTTTTCTAGGGAATTATGTCACTATGGAGATGCGTTTGAGGGTTTTTGAGGACAAGTGTGAGGAGGGGGAGGGATGTCATGGGTTTTGGATTGGAGGGGTGATGTGGTGCTTTCAAAACCTTACATGTATACTATTTCTAGAATGGGAAGGTGTGGCAAGTTAGGGTTCTCTTATTTAAAGTCTTAGGATTTAAGAAATTTAGGGTTTTGGTTTGATCTTGGTTGAATTCGAACCATATTAAGGAAATGGGGAGAGTTTGGTTCGTTTGATGTTTAAGGGAGTTGTACATTGAGCTTAAGTGTATGGTACTTTAGGGTTTAAGTTTTAGTTAGGATTTCTAGGGCTTTAGGATTATTTAGAAATAAATTTTAGGGTTTTCTATATATATTTTACATGTATTGATTTATATAAATCAAAAGAAAATGATTTTTGTGCATTGGGGAGTTGTACTCTAGGCTTATAGATGTTGTACTATAGTTTAGAAAATATGAAAAATATAATTTTACTATTTCCTTAATTTTCATTATTTTTATATAATTTTTTTAAATGTTTTAAAGTAATTAAATGGACTTTTAAGTTTTTGTGCATTAGAGGGTTGTACCATAGGTTTAGGGAGTTGTACAATTATTTTATATTTTAACAAACTTATTTTAAAATTAATATGTGTATTTATTACAAAATGTGCCTTTAAAAATATTTATTAAGGTTTATATAAAACAGTTAGTTTTTATGCATTAGAAACTTGTACCTTAGCTTAAAGAACTTGTACATATTTATTTTATAAAAATATTCATTAGGGTTTGTGATTTTATTACACATAATAATAGTTTTGTGAAATTAGAGTTTTTATCGGGAGTTATAGTGGAATTAGGGTTTCTGTGCTTTAGTGACTTGTACATTACTCAAATAAATCATACTTCAGTATTTCTAGGGTTTTGTTATGTTGTTATGGTAATTTAGGGTTTCATAAAACTCTTATTAATTAAGAAACATTTAGTTTTAAATGTACGATAATGAAATAACGCAAAGTGGTAAATGTGATCTCATAAAGTTTTAGGTCAAGTATGTTTTATATAGTTAAACTCTAAATCAGTTAAGGTTGAGTTGCGAGCACATTTATCAGGGATGTGATTTACATAAGATAACAGTCATAATCAAATAAAAAAAAGTTACACGTAGAAAAGGACAAGTTTTTCTATAAGATAGTTTATTATAAAGTGAGATTTTCACAGTGGTTACAACGAGAGTCTTCACATGTCGGGCAAATCCTGCACAGGACAACAAACACCAAACACAAGAAATGGAAGAGATAGAACTCCTCACGTCACACTTATTAGAAAGAAAATAAAAAGAAGATAGAAGGATAAGCATGGGGTGCCTCCCAGGAAGCGCTTGTTTTTTATCGAGTCGTATAGCTTGACTCGCCCCGAATTTAATTGTTCTTGGGGGTGCATGTGGAAAAGAAAATATCCATCGGACTTTCGTTCAAGAGGTTTGGATAAACATTGAAACATATGAAAGTTCGACGAGATACCCACAGTTCAAAGAGATAGCAACCATAAACGGTGATCCCGAGGTCAAAGATAGTATCCTCACTCCCGAAGGAGTGAAGGAGAGGAGAAGTCACAGCATATGTGATGAAGGGAAGAAAGGTTTTTATGATAATTAAGATCAATTCTTCATCATCAGAAGCAATTTTGTCATTAAAGCTCTTGGATCCATTTGCAACAAAAGTCTCGGGAGGGAGGGTCGGGGTGATTTCATCAATAAACAAATTCTTATGATCAAGGACACCTCCCCCCATACTAGAATCTTTCTCAAGATTGAAATAAAAATGATCATACTCTAGATGAGAGAGTTCACCAGAGAACTTTTCAAAGATAAGTGGATCATCTTTATCAAAGAGAAACGAGTCATACTCGGGAAGAGAGATATAAGCATGAGAAGTGGTACTGCCACTACTCATCTCTTCCGAAAGATTGATATCAAAAGAAAAGGCTTCATAAGCCGAGAGAGAATAATCGGGATGAGAAGTGGGACTGCCACTACTTTCCTCTGCCGTATCAAAGATAAAACTCTCATATTCGGGAAAAGAATCCTCGAGCTTGAGCTCCGGAGGATCTAACGGCTTATCTTTAAAAACAACATCCTTCGGGGGGAGGGAAAATAACGGTTCATCAAATATCATCTTTTCTAATAAAGGAGCATCTCCCCTCGGATCACAATTAGCATCAACAATTTCCGACGAAATTGGATCATCAATCAAGAAAACCTCGAGCTCTTCCATAGTGACGTCACTTCCCTCAAACGGCATGAGAGAAGGGGAAGAGTCGGAAATGACGAGTTTTGAAGACGGAGTGGGATTGCCACTCGGAGGAAGAATCGACGTCTCAACTTTCAATACTTCTGAAGGTTCATCCTCATCACTCTCACCAGAGTCTGAATAGTAAAAGGTGTGTGGATTACCTGGTCCTTGTTGATGTTGACAATTTTGAACTGTGTATCTAGTGTTATTGTCAAGGACCTCGACTCATGCACTCACTACGGAATTGTAATCAGAATAATGATCACTCAAAATAGTGGTAGAGTCATGCTGAACTTCAGCATCCCACTGATAATGATGAAGTGTCATATTCTCGATCAAATCATAAGCTTCTTGAGGAGTCTTCCGCATGATATTGCCTCCGGCAGCCAACATGATTTTGTCTCGATCAATCGTAGTTATGCCACTATAAAAGGTTAGGATTTGATCAAGAAGCAAAATTTTGTGATCAGGACATTTCCGTAACAAAGATTTGAATCGTTCCCAAGCTTCAAATACTGACTCAATGGGCAATTTCCGGAAATTCAGAATGTCTTTCCTAAGCTGCACCGTTTTAGAATGTGGAAAGTATTTTGAAAGAAACTTGAGGAACATCTCTTCCCAAGTATGAATTGAGTGGGTTCTAAGAGTATAAAACCCAGATTCAGCGTTGTGGGATAAAGAGAATGGAAAAAGATTCAAACGAATGCTATCTTGAGAAACTCCTTTCTGTTTCATGGATTGAGTGATAGATATGAACTTGTTTAAGTGTTCGTTTGCATCCTCATCTCGAAATCCGCGAAATTGGCAATTTTGCTGTATCAGTCGAACCATATGATTTTTCAATTTGAAATCGGTTCCCGGAACTGATGTAGGAGTGATCGGTCCTCTTCTATTGATAAGTGTTGGACGATAGAAATCCTCCATGGTCCGAGGATCATGGGGAGGGTACGGTGGAAAATCGATCATTGTGGAGAATTAAACAATGAGAGGGTAAAGAGATAAGAATTAAACATTTAAGAGGATAGCGAAGATTTCTTATGGATTTTTTATAAAAGAAAGGAAAAATGGAAACAAATGAAGATAGAAGAAAAACAAATTTAAAACAAATTTTGAAAGAAAATATTTTTGAGTTTTTTATAAGAAAATATTTACTAGAGAAAACGATAACTTCTCGAGGGAAGGGTCTTCAAAACGCGCATCGACAAACGAGAATCGAAAATTCACTTCAAGCCTTCCCCGGCAGCGGCGCCAAAAATTGATTCGAAAGAATCAATGCATATTTTTTATCAAGGATTTACAAGGCAAGTTGTAATCCCGAGTCGTTATCCCCAACGAAGGATTGAATGAAAATTTTGTGAATTCGAGTTCGTGAAACGTGTCGTGAATCATAAAATAAGAGATATTTTGGATATTTAAACTAAAATAAGTAAACATAAACTAAAAACAAAATAATAAGCTAGGAAACGATAATCTAAAGCACATGTAACTAAAAACGTAAAAGAAATCTAAAAAACGAGCACGCTCGGGCTAATCGTGAGCCTAAAACGTGAAATCTATGAAATACTAACCCTACACATGAAAAGCTATTTTTCCTAAATTCTAATTAATAAAAGAAAATTTAAAAAAAAAAGAATTATATTTTTCTGATTATTATTTAATTACTTATGATTTAAAAACTATTTTAAATAAATTAAATGTTTAAAAATACTAAATGATTACGGAAAAATCTACAATTTTACAGGAAACTACTTTAAGATGAGCCTGATTAAGGAAAAATAAAATGGTTATGCCAGCTTATTTAAATAAGCTGGTAATAAGCTAATAGTGAAAGTAAGCAAAAGAAAAGAAATACGGGTTAAATAAAAAACAATGCAAAGTATAACAAGAAAGTCCCAAGGGCGCGTCTGGTAGTGTATTGTGTTTGCGAGGCTTGGTTGGGCTGGAGATCCCAGGTTCGAACCTGGCCTCAGCCTTTTTTTTCTTTTTTTTTTTATTTTTTTGATTTTTCTTTAAAAGCTTAATAAGCACACGAAAATAAGCTATTTTTGTAAAAACAACAATTTATGAAAACTTGAAATAAGCACAGAAAAAGCAGATTAAGGTGGCCGCTTATAAGAAACTTGATTAAATTTTTTTTTTTTTTTTATTTTTCTTTTGGAAACTTATAAAAAATATTTAACTTTTGAAAAGAGAATATTTTAAATACTCACTGAATAAGCCAGAAATAAGCAGAATATCACAACAGTGGGCTAATTAGGAAACAAGCAAAAAGGGAAAAAGCAATGGACTGAAAAGCTGAAGTTAAGCTAGATTGAAACTAGAAATAAGCTAAGGGACTAATAATGAGTTAACATGAAAACTAAAATAAGCCATAAAAAGAGGAAACAAGCACTAAAAAGCACAAAATAAACCAAAGGCTTACTGATGGTCTGCTGAGTTCAGTGAGTAGGGGAAAAAGGCCATTTTCAAGGCAATAAAAAGCTATCTAAATAAAATCTTAAAAATCTATAAAAAATAGTCATGGCTAGATAAGCCACCCAATAAGAACTGTGCCAAGTTTGAGCTTCTAACAACTTAAAATGAGCAAATTAAAAATCAAAAGAATGGGCTGCAAAATGGGAAAATGCAAAAAACATGCAGTCTGCTTAACTAACTATGGGCAGTTTTTGCTATTTATTGACCAAGGCTTTAAGGGACTTTATGACTATTCATTATGGACTGAATTGAGCTTATAAACATCAAAAATAGAGGCTGAAAATACATAAGCTTGTGAGGAGCTTATTTGATCAACTAGCTATCTTAAACTACCAATATCTATCCAAAACATTCAAAAGCTTCAAGTTAACTAACCACAACCTAGAAACAGCTTATATTAATGAACCTAGACTAGATCAAAGTTTCTCAAGTTGCATATGAATAGTATTAAACACTTTTTACCCGTTTTAACCCATTGAGCCAAACAACCCTTTAGAAGGGACTGTTTTGGTTTTTAACTGAAACAAGCTAAGCTGAGCTATCAAATTGAAGGAAAACCATAAATTAACTTATATTAAGACCTAAAAAGCTAATTTCAACAGAAAATAAGAACTAGAATAAGCTATCATACTAATAAGCTATATTTGGCTTTTTAAGCTATTTATAGCAAAACTGAGATAAGGCTAGCACTAACTTATCAAATTGATATAAAATACTATATTTAGACCAAAGAAACTGAAAAAGAACAAATAAGCAGATGAACAGTAACTTTGACTTAAATTGACTTTTTTGATATCTTGAAACTGAGACAGAATACTCAAAGCAGGAACTCACAATAAGCTAAAGGGACTTTATATAAGCTAAAGTAAACAGAACAGAGGGCTTTTAAATTGTAGAAAACAATTAATTTAGATTACTGAATTTGATTTGAACTTGAATTATCACTAAAATAGTACAAAGCTTGTGAACTTAAACTTAAACTGAAATTAAGGTTACATTAAACTGAAATTAAGCTAAATAACAAGACTTATCTAAATGCTTAAATGAATTTCGACTTTACAAGCTAAATTACACTACTTCTATTCTAATCTAAAATCTACTAGCCTTCACTTGTGCGTGTGTGAGGTGTTCTATACTCCCAAAAGTCTCTCTGGACTTCTCTCTTCAAATCCCACCATTGGCTTTAGCCTCAAGTAATCCCAGTCGTCCATTGGGATTTTTGGCGGGAAACTTGGCATGGGTTTAAACAGGTTGTGTTAGCACATGGGTTCACGTGGGGACATGTGAAGAGGGGGAAGGTTGCGTGTGGCAGAGAAAAGGCATGGGGGGACATGTTGTCTGGTAATGTTTTTCTGGGGAAGGGAGAAAAGCGGGAAAGGGAAGGTTGACTTTTCTGTTGACCCTGGTTTAGCTAAAACGTGGGGTTGGGTTGGATGGGTTTATGATTGGGCTGGAAGGGTTTGTAGCTGGGTTTTGTTTTTAGGATAAAAGGATTAAGGTTTTATTAGTTTAGGGATTAGGATGGAATTGGTTTTGATTTTGAGGGGCCAAAACTGCCAATTCTAGAAAGTTATTCCAAGGGACCAATTCTGACATTTTGATATTCATGAGGGTTAACTTTGACTTCTTAAGCATAATTGGGATCCTAACTTGAAATTCCTTCCCCGGCTTCGGCTTTTGATGACTTTCCAATCTCGTGCTTGGTTTTTGTCTGTTTCTCAATATCCGTACCTGCACATGCGTAAACACAAAAACACAATATATTTGGAATATTTAGTTAGTTTTTGGTCTATTTGGTCCGTTTTATTAGGTAAAAGATATATGTAATTTAACACATATCAACATCCACAATCTTTCATCCTCCCTTGTTTGGTTAATCTTCCTCCCCTGTTTGGAAGATCTCTCACCATCATCTGAACTTGATTCCTTTGATGAACTAGAAGAACCTGTTGAAATCACCATCTTGGCTGATCTTTTCCACCAATCTAGCTTCTGAGTTCATCATCCAATTTGGACACCTTATCAGGCAATTTTATAAATATAGCCATCAATTCCTTAAATTCCACTCTGCCCTCATCACTTCCAGATGTGTTAACTCCTGTGAGAGGTGAATCATGGGGCATTGACTCATAATCCATCATAAGATGGTTTTACTGAGCCACCCTGAATCCAAAAGGTTTTAAGAAACTTTTGACTTAGCAGAATGAACTTGATTTTCATGAAAAATCATACTGCTTACAACCATTTTGAAGGGATTAAGTGTAATAACAGACACTTAATCAAGATTTTGGTTTAAATTAACCTCTGGTTGTGTGAGAACCAATGTATTCAGTTATAAATAACTGCCTGTGTACAGATAAACCCATTCAAAGGGCTTTCTTGACAGGGTTTCCAGCTCGTGGCAGTTGTTGCCTCTAACACAAGTGTTAGATTCGCTCATTGTTCTTTCTATCAGATGTCCTTAGACTTGCTCATTATACTAAAAAGTATAAAATGATAGAAAGTGAGTTGAGTCAGTTACTATCTGATCAACTAAGCCATTAATTCAAAATGAAATATCATAATAAGTTTTGAGAGAGAAGTTTTAAAGAATTTATTAACTTAGGTATACACCTTTGCTAATGAATTCCCCAACTCTGACTATCATTAACCTATTATGTTAGCAACTTGAATTACCAACTTTTACTTGTTCACACTTGGCACTTGAAACTTCCTTTGTGCTCAATTTTCAGACCTGAAAATGTTAGTCCAAAACCAAGAAAACAAAATAAAAAGCATTTGTCTTATAGCAGTATTATCATATGATTAACAGTATGAACAAAACAATCCAAATTTGTACTAGCAGTACAAACTTTTAAATAAAAGTACCAATTGAAAATGCTAGCAGTACAAATTGTTTATATACAAAAACCACACAGATTAAAAAAACTTTAAGGATTAAGCATCCCAATACTTGCTACCAAGTATTGAAATCTTCCTACATCAAAAGCTTTTGTGAGGAGATCTGCAAAGTTGTGATCAGAATCAATTTTAACCACTTGAATCAACTTTTTCTCATTGCAGTCTCTAATAAAATGATGTCTAATTTCTATGTGTTTTGTTTTAGAGTGTTGCACTGGATTTTTAATTATGCAAATTGTACTACTATTATCAATATATATGACAGTTGATGATGTACCCTCCGAACGGGTCGAAGGACTCCCCTTCGATCCTGTGCGAAGCCCTCTCTTCGGAGGCCCAGGTTAATCTCCTTAACACGTTTCATTGGCGTAAAACCATTCATCTATGAAGTGGTTACCATGTGGGAATCCGCCAATCGAAGCCTTAAGCCCTTCGGGGTATCTCCTATGAAGAAACTACAACGGAGAGCTACCTTGACCTGGTCATACCCGCGTCTCCTCTTCCTTTAGGCTTTCTCGCCAAAACAGAGATCGTAGGCTACAAAGCCCTAGCGGTTACCACAAATCATGGGATGCCCCCATGATCTCCGAATCAAGTGCAACCGCCCTCTAAGGCCTATTTCTCCCCTATAAATAGCTTAGACGGGCCAGAATCATGGTAATGTTAACTGAATCTTAGCCGTACTCTCTCAACTTACCTCAAACTTACCATTACACATACTTACTCGCACGCCGGAGGTGGTTCGCAGGGTCCAACCCCTGCGCAATCACTTAACGTAGTGTTTTAGTATTTCTTATTTCAGGTTAAAGACAAGCTTGGCGCAACCTCAACACCCCATAATTCCTTTGATCATCATCGAAGGCCTGGTAGTGCAATTTATTGTACAATCAGTGGCGCCATCCGTGGGACCGCTACAATTGGTCTCTTTATTTCCAAGCTTATAACCAACCAACTACTTTCACTATTATTCCGGAATGGATCAAGGGAGAGAAGATACTCCCCCATCGGGTTTCTCGACCTTGGCGCCAATACCAATCAATGACTCCAACAACCTTCCCCCAATAACCGTGTAACACCCCGACCCGACAAGGGTAAAGATATCACAACAATGGATACATATCAGATCAAAACAAAGCATACTAATACAGTAATACAAAAATTCAAGGATTACAAATGAAATGTTGAATCTAAATGGTTATAACTAGAACTTCCAAAACTAATTCTAAAACATAATGTCTTCAGTCCAACTCTAACCCAGCATAGCTATCCGATCTTCTAAGTCCAAGGTACACTCTTCACTCATTCCCAGCTTCCTACTAATACCTGCCGCGTGAAAAAGAAAACGCGGCTGAGCTACGAGAGCTCATTGAACAGATATATAGATAACAAGAAACGATAATGGATAGCAGTACAAGGGAAACCAGGAATGCAGATCATACCGATACGAAATCAAAATGAAAGGAATGAGAAATGGATCATGAATAAAAGAAAAGCACAAAAGTGAATAAGATTTAAGAAAAACAGGAACACAGGAATCTATCACGAGCCCAGATGACTGACAATACCATAGCATTACTAATATAATAAAACAAACCTGTGTAGAGTGATCAGCTCTCAGACAAAGTGAAAGACGTGTATCGCACACACCATCAGTCACCAGATATAATACAACAATAACATAAAACATAAGCAGATAACAGGTCAAATCTAGGATTCACTCATACGCCCCACAGACAAATCAATAATCATAATTATAATGGCCATAGCAAATAATAAATAAGGGACGGAACAGGTCATCACTCTCCTGCCCTAGAGTCATGTCAGAGGTGCGTCATTGACATGGACATGAAACCCTCATGCCTAGTGATTGGCTCGGATATCAAACTGTCAGGTCAAAGGTCGAATGTACTAGCATAATTAGAAAGTCAACTCTTAAGGGTTCATGGCATAAGGTTCATATCAAGAAATTTTTAGGATTTAATATCAACGGTTTTAGTCGGAGTTTATCAGATTAAGTTTTTATATCAAAGTTTAAGTTCAGTTCCAAAGGGCAATATCAAAAGGTTTTCAGAAAAGAGTTTTCACAAGTTCATAATTAGAGGTCATAGCAAAAGTTCATTTAAAAAGGTTTCTATTTAAAAGTCCATTTAACAATCCTTCACAAACAGTTTCATGACAACTGATCTTACAAAATAGTTTTCATAAGAAAATGGTCTTTCAAAACTTTTATTAACTTCCATTAAAAGTAGGGTTACTTCTTTTAAAATAGCTTTTCTCAAACGGTTTCATATGTATTTTAAAGATAGTTCCAAAATAAATTAGGTTCAAATAAGGATTTAACAGATTAAGGTTTACATCAAAAATCAAATCAAGTTTTCTACAAGTATGTCAGATTAAGTTTCAAAACAAGATTTACAGATCAGAATTCAAGACAATAGGTCAAAACAAGGAGATTCAATAAAGATTCAGAACAAGGGAACACATCAAGGGTTCACAAACAAAAGATCACATGAAAGGTGCACAAACAGGAGGGAACATAACAATGGTATAGGTAATCCTAAACGAATCAAAATACGAAGTCAAAAGAAAATGAAGGCACCTTACTAGAGAAGGGCAGAATATCTGTTCCTTATTATGAATGCAAGAACACAGAGATAAACGCTGATAGAGATTAGATTACTCCTTCCTCGAACCTAAGGGAGTAGAAGACAAAATGACAAGTGGGTTTTAGTTATCTTTTCATTTTAAGTAACTTTCTATTTTTGGTAACTTTCCAGATTTAGTAACTTTCCATTTTTAGCAGGTTTCCCGAATTAACAGCTTTTCACATTTAGCAATATATTAATATCTCAGATTAAGTTAAGTCCTTATTTAAGGCTTATTATGGTATTAAGGTATCTTCTAGCAGGTTACAAAATTTTAGGGTTTATTATGACAGATTTTCATAGTTCAGGGTTTTAATTGTAAATTCATCTAATTCAAAGGCATAAAGTGAAAATACTTTAAGTTACTGACTTAAATACTTATTTTATTCAAAATGACACCTTAATCCTTTTAGTTTCACCATTTACAGATTAAACCCCTTTAGTTATATAGTTTACAAAACAAACCCTACATTTACATAATTCATGTTTTAATCCTTATAATATTCATATTTTCCAAACAAGTACCTTATTTTACAAAGTTACAAAAAATAACCTCAGACTTATATGAATTACAAATTAGATCCCTCAGAATTTATTAATTACACATTTGGTCCCTTAACTTTACAAAACTTATAATTAAATCATAATTTCATAACAATTACATATTAAGCCCATAAATCCTCAAAATTACACATTACAATTTTAATATCAGTATTTACTCAGATGACTTCAAGTTTCCAGAATTTACACCTTTAGTCCCTCTATTTTAATTAATTACAATTCGACCCTTATAAATACCATTTATTCATTCTCTTGCAATATTTACACTTAGGACCCTCAAGTTATATTTTTCCTACATTCCTACAGACTTAAGTGACATTATAAAAATATCCCATAAGTTTCAAAGTTTACAAAACACACCCTCGTGAATTAAAAACCAAATCGTATAACTTTTTAAATACCAAACAAAACCCTAATTCATCAAATAATTATACCACTATTACCCCATAATTAGAAACATTAATTACATCACACCTAGCATGATCAAACCCTAACCCTCATTGTTTTAGAGTTTTTCCCAATTTTTCCTTACTTTTACATATATACGGTTTAAACAAAATTCAAGAATAATTAATATAAGCTTCTAAAAATCACATGGCTATTTTTCTAAGCTTATATTAACATCAAGGAACACGTAAAAAATATGTTCATCATCTAGAAAATTCGTTTGATATTATTTGTAAATTACGTATGTTTTAACTCATTATTTTTCGTACGCATGATTAAGCTTGCATGATTCATGTTTCTTATTTTTCTTAGGTTATATTCGACCCATAGATCACTAGAAAAATGTTGGATAATTTTTAGAACGTAAGAATAAGTCGTGGGAATTTATACCTCTCGGATGGGATAATTCGACAAGAAAAGGAACTAGCGATCAACCAAGCTTCTTATGACCAAACACCTATTTTTCCTAGCTTTTTTAATCCTTGAAGAGCACCATAAAATTACTCAAAGGTTTCCAGAATTTCGGATGAGCAATAAGGGAATTTTTATGTGTGTTTTTGGTTCTCTCGGTATGTTTTGGAACAAATAAAGGGAAAATAAATAATTATACTGATTTGGCCGGATCATGGGGGGGGGATTAGGGCTAGGAAATCTCGGTTATAGTTGGACCAAATCAATTTTTTGAAAACCTTGATCCTTTCCTAATTTAAATTTGATATTATCCTACTTTTAATACTTTAAAATCAAATAAATAAATACAATTGTAAATTTCGGTACATATATTATGTCACAATTATTTTTATATCATGTACAAATGTTAAGTGGGTGCCCTAAAATTATTTTATTTCATATATGTTTCATTTACAAAGGTTTTGAATTTTATTTGTCACTTTATACATGTTTTAATTAATTGTTAAAGTTGTAGGGGCATTTTTGTCTTTTTACATGTTATCTGAATTTCAGGTATTACAACTTCTTCCCCACTAACAAAAAAAAAATTCGTCCTCGAAATTTGCAGGAAGCAGAAAGAAAATAGAACGGGACTAAACAAAGACATACCAGACCTAATAGATAATAATCTGATTCTCTCAGAAGAGACGTAAGAATTACACAGGATTTTGACGGATAAGCCATCCACAAAATTTGATTTGACAAGTCAGATTAGAACGTACAGGAATAGATTATCGATAACATCAATTTATAGAAGTTCTATAACAGAACCTAAGATTTTTATCGGGAGTCCAGAGGTCAGCAGAATGCGTGACTAGAATCCATATGTATCAATTCGTGCAACGGCGAAAGCAGATTACGCGTATAGGTAGAATGAACTTAAAGTCTCACTAACGAAGATGATCTCAAACAATTATCAGGATTTCTAAAGCTCTAAGGCACTTCTCGAAATATCCGATGCCCACAACAAGTGCACGTTATATGATGTAAGTATTATCACGTTGGCCAGACGTCATAATACTGGCATCATATAAATATGCCCTCATGATGGTCATACTTTATCTCAAGTCGTGAACAGAACAACTTATCTTAATCCACCTGGTCTTCCTACGGTCTCAGAGGTCACAAAAATCAAATACCTTAACTAAGAGTAGAACGAATCACTCGAAGGAGTTAACGGAACCGATCTAGAATGTTTATCAGAATTTGGGCACATCATCAAAAGCATCAGGTCATCCATCATTCGTCAAATTTGACATATCAAAGCCATCGTCCTACATACGCGGAATGAACACGAAGCGGAATTACTAGTAGAGAACCTAAACCATTCAAGGATTTTATCATCTGGTAACCGAAATTTAAATAGGTCAAACGGAAGTGAACTACGTCATCCATTCAATACATGCTCTTAAATCTCTCTCGATTCCAGGCAGTCTGTCTATGTATGTTCATATGATCATTGGGTGAAAAGGATTTATAACTTGAGTCTGATCCCTCAAGCCTTCGACACTTCTTCTTGGACCGTGGTGTGGTAACATGAATCCCTGACCTAGCCGCTGTGTAATACCCATTCACGATCCTGCTTCTACTCTCAATTCATCTTAGTACAACTAAAATGAATAGAGAAGTAAGGCTGTGTGTCTTTGCCAGGTCTCCTAGCACAAATCGAAATTCGCCAACTCTGATTGCTGTCGTCACCGGATGCCTGGTAGTATTGTCTGCTACAATCTCTGAAAGCCAAGCAAATTTACTCGTCCAGAACAAAGGGTCATTCCTTAATACGAAAATGGTCTACATGTTCCTCGTTCGTCTCAGAGCACAAACATGTTGTCATACTATGACAATTATTCAAATACTCGTGCAAACATGATTCTTATTAACCAATACTATTGGCATTATTTAAGACTCACAATGGTCACAATGAGTACGAAAACAGTTTTCATGAATCATTTCAGGGAAAACTTCATATCTAATTCACATCACCCATCTTTACTAATAAAACTGAAGTACTTTACGAAAGTTGCTCTCAGTTAGTCATCTCCCATCTTAGGATTTCTCGTGGTTGCTTCTTCAGTCCTTCAAACATTAAATGAGGTTGTCTGATACAGGGTTTCAAGGTAGAACAATTTAATCAGTGACACATAGAATTGAAAAGTGATTACGGTTTAAAATTACGGTTAGGTTTACGATAGTTGATATGCAGACGCAAAAATTTTCTCCTTCTTCTTCATAAATTAATAGAGTATTTAAAAGGGAACATCGAGGTGGACAAAACATATTACATCAGCTTCTTCAATCTCTCAATTTCAACAGTATCATGGTTCGTCAGCTGATATCGGTTCAAAGCCAATTTTACTTCTCAATCAGGAGAGATACCCAAAAGTTTCATCAGAAGCACCAGAAAATTTGTACAACAAAACTTCCAATGCCAAAACTTTCTAATGGTGGATACTAATAGGTGTCAGGAGAATTTGACGATCAAATGAGATCAGGGTAAGTATTTCCATAGCAGTTTTAAGCTTAACATATCTGAGCGGTTAAAGGTTATCATAGCAAAAGTAGGGTGGAGCAGATTTAAGGATCACATTTCAATTACGGTAGTCTTATGGTAGCTCTTACGAAGAGCCAGCCAATCAATAATCAAAAGATCTCCAAAATCAGGTATATCAATAGTAAACAGATACGCAGGACGAATATGGTTATTAAACCAGACGGATAGTTCATATGTCAAAGTCGAGTACATGGTTCAGTATAGTGTGGAGATTTATAGGCGAACAATTTAAGGTGTTGAAACCTTATTAGCTATTTAGCACAAATGGCAGGTAGGTTGCGAATAATCGGTAATACGAACATCGTATACTGTCAAAGTGAGACGTATAGAAATATCAGTTATCAGCATCATCATGCTCTTTTAACAATTTCCTACGGAGATAGTATTTGCATCAAATCCTTCCAAAGGAAAACTGATTGGCAAAATAAGATTCGTCATTCAAGGAATAAACTTCCTAAATTCATGGTTAATATTCATTAGAGTTCTCATAGGAGTAGTGTGGAATTTGCAAGACATAATAGTATCGGATGATACATTTATATCCAGCATGGAAAATGATTTATAGAAGGTGTCAACCACATTAGGGTTAAACGGCCCTCAGAATGGTCGGAAAATATTAACTGTTTATCAAACGGATTGGAAGTGAAAGTCAAAATCAGGTAGCGGTAGCAAGATTTAACAATCGGTAATCATGGTAGGGGTTTCAAAATTGTTTTAAACGCCAAAGGTGAGACATAAGAGGATAGTCGTCAATATTAGATGATCAGTCAATCAATCCTTATAAGAACATTAGACTTCTTATGGAAACAGGGATGGTTACGACGAAATTAAATAGTGTCAAAAGTTTCATAGATGATCATCGGAAGCAAGAAACAACTGACGGAATGTATCAAGTACATCGTTGTCAAGGGAATTCTCAGAATGCCCGAAAAGGCATTAGGATGATTAACAAAAGGTTCGGAGGTTGGAGTCGGAATCTGAAAGCAAGGATCAATTAGTGTCGGATGACTACTATGCAATTTTCAATGCTTCAGGTTTTATTTAGGTTCAATTCTTAGGTGGTGCAAGGCATAAGTTCTAAATTTCCAAGTATGATTTCGATAGGCTTTAACCAAAAGCAAGGCACGAATCAGAGTGATGTGGAAGCAATACTACTTAAACAAAATGCCTTATAATCTATTCATCCCTCACTGGTCAGGATTTAAGTTCCTATAGGGAAATCCTAAAGCAAATTCTTAAAGGTTGTCCTACGAGCGCCTACAGTGGAAACTTAGTGGTCCAGGATTCACAGGTCAATGGTAAATGTATTACGAGTCGCAGCCTGTTATCTCTGATGCCATAAATTGTAACACCCCGACCCGACAAGGGTAAAGATATCACAACAATGGATACATATCAGATCAAAACAAAGCATACTAATACAGTAATACAAAAATTCAAGGATTACAAATGAAATGTTGAATCTAAATGGTTATAACTAAAACTTCCAAAACTAATTCTAAAACATAATGTCTTCAGTCCAACTCTAACCCAGCATAGCTATCCGATCTTCTAAGTCCAAGGTACACTCTTCACTCATTCCCAGCTTCCTACTAATACCTGCCGCGTGAAAAAGAAAACGTGGCTGAGCTACGAGAGCTCAGTGAACAGATATATAGATAACAAGAAACGATAATGGATAGCAGTACAAGGGAAACCAGGAATGCAGATCATACCGATACGAAATCAAAATGAAAGGAATGAGAAATGGATCATGAATAAAAGAAAAGCACAAAAGTGAATAAGATTTAAGAAAAACAGGAACACAGGAATCTATCACGAGCCCAGATGACTGACAATACCATAGCATTACTAATATAATAAAACAAACCTGTGTATGAGTGATCAGCTCTCAGACAAAGTGAAAGACGTGTATCGCACACACCATCAGTCACCAGATATAATACAACAATAACATAAAACATAAGCAGATAACAGGTCAAATCTAGGATTCACTGATACGCCCCACAGACAAATCAATAATCATAATTATAATGGACATAGCAAATAATAAATAAGGGACGGAACAGGTCATCACTCTCCTGCCCTAGAGTCATGTCAGAGGTGCGTCATTGACATGGACATGAAACCCTCATGCCTAGTGATTGGCTCGGATATCAAACTGTCAGTCAAAGGTCGAATGTACTAGCATAATTAGAAAGTCAACTCTTAAGGGTTCATGGCATAAGGTTCATATCAAGAAATTTTTAGGATTTAATATCAACGGTTTTAGTCGGAGTTTATCAGATTAAGTTTTTATATCAAAGTTTAAGTTCAGTTCCAAAGGGCAATATCAAAAGGTTTTCAGAAAAGAGTTTTCACAAGTTCATAATTAGAGGTCATAGCAAAAGTTCATTTAAAAAGGTTTCTATTTAAAAGTCCATTTAACAATCCTTCACAAACAGTTTCATGACAACTGATCTTACAAAATAGTTTTCATAAGAAAATGGTCTTTCAAAACTTTTATTAACTTCCATTAAAAGTAGGGTTACTTCTTTTAAAATAGTTTTCTCAAACGGTTTCATATGTACTTTTAAAGATAGTTCCAAAATAAATTAGGTTCAAATAAGGATTTAACAGATTAAGGTTTACATCAAAAATCAAATCAAGTTTTCTACAAGTATGTCAGATTAAGTTTCAAAACAAGATTTACAGATCAGAATTCAGGACAATAGGTCAAAACAAGGAGATTCAATAAAGATTCAGAACAAGGGAACACATCAAGGGTTCACAAACAAAAGATCACATGAAAGGTGCACAAACAGGAGGGAACATAACAATGGTATAGGTAATCCTAAACGAATCAAAATACGAAGTCAAAAGAAAACGAAGGCACCTTACTAGAGAAGGCAGAATATCTGTACCTTATTATGAATGCAAGAACACAGAGATAAACGCTGATAGAGATTAGATTACTCCTTCCTCGAACCTAAGGGAGTAGAAGACAAAATGACAAGTGGGTTTTAGTTATCTTTTCATTTTAAGTAACTTTCTATTTTTGGTAACTTTCCAGATTTAGTAACTTTCCATTTTTAGCAGGTTTCCCGAATTAACAGCTTTTCACATTTAGCAATATATTAATATCTCAGATTAAGTTAAGTCCTTATTTAAGGCTTATTATGGTATTAAGGTATCTTCTAGTAGGTTACAAAAGTTTAGGGTTTATTATGACAGATTTTCATAGTTCAGGGTTTTAATTGTAAATTCATCTAATTCAAAGGCATAAAGTGAAAATACTTTAAGTTACTGACTTAAATACTTATTTTATTCAAAATGACACCTTAATCCTTTTAGTTTCACCATTTACAGATTAAACCCCTTTAGTTATATAGTTTACAAAACAAACCCTACATTTACATAATTCATGTTTTAATCCTTATAATATTCATATTTTCCAAACAAGTACCTTATTTTACAAAGTTACAAAACATAACCTCAGACTTATATGAATTACAAATTAGATCCCTCAGAATTTATTAATTACACATTTGGTCCCTTAACTTTACAAAACTTATAATTAAATCATAATTTCATAACAATTACATATTAAGCCCATAAATCCTCAAAATTACACATTACAATTTTCATATCAGTATTTACTCAGACGAATTCAAGTTTCCAGAATTTACACCTTTAGTCCCTCTATTTTAATTAATTACAATTCGACCCTTATAAATACCATTTATTCATTCTCTTGCAATATTTACACTTAGGACCCTCAAGTTATATTTTTCCTACATTCCTACAGACTTAATTGACATTACAAAAATATCCCAGAAGTTTCAAAGTTTACAAAACACACCCTTGTGAATTAAAAACCAAATCGTATAACTTTTTAAATACCTAACAAGACCCTAATTCATCAAATAATTATACCACTATTACCCCATCATTAGAAACACTAATTACATCACACCTAGCATGATCAAACCCTAACCCTAATTGTTTTAGGGTTTTTCCCAATTTTTCCTTACTTTTACATATATACGGTTTAAACAAAATTCAAGAATAATTAATATAAGCTTCTACAAATCACATGGCTATTTTTCTAAGCTTATATTAACATCAAGGAACACGTAAAAATTATGTTCATCATCCAGAAAATTCGTTTGATATTATTTGTAAATTACGTGTGTTTTAACTCATTATTTTTTGTACGCATGATTAAGCTTGCATGGTTCATTATTTCTTTATCAACCCATAGATCACTAGAAAAATGCTGGATAATTTTTAGAATGTAAGAATAAGTCGTGGGAATTTATACCTCTCGGATGGGATAATTCGACAAGAAAAGGAACTAGCGATCAACCAAGCTTCTTATGACCAAACACCTATTTTTCCTAGCTTGTTTAATCCTTGAAGAGCACCAAAAAATTACTCAAAGGTTTCCAGAATTTCGGATGAGCAATAAGGGAATTTTTATGTGTGTTTTTGGTTCTCTCGGTATGTTTTGGAACAAATAAAGGGAAAATAAATAATTATACTGATTTGGCCGGATCATGGGGGGGGATTAGGGCTAGGAAATCTCGGTTATAGCTGGACCAAATCAATTTTTTGAAAACCTTGATCCTTTCCTAATTTAAATTTGATATTATCCTACTTTTAATACTTTAAAATCAAATAAGTAAATACAATTGTAAATTTCGGTACATATATTATGTCACAATTATTTTTATATCATGTACAAATGTTAAGTGGGTGCCCTAAAATTATTTTATTTCATATATGTTTCATTTACAAAGGTTTTGAATTTTATTTGTCACTTTATACATGTTTTAATTAATTGTTAAAGTTGTAGGGGCATTTTTGTCTTTTTACACGTTATCTGAATTTCAGGTATTACAAACCGCCTCCACGTTCACAACACGTTCTAACCCAGAAATAGCACCCAACCATCATGCTTCGACATCAGCCAATCCGGAGCCTATTATTAGCCCAACCTTTGTCGAAGCCAACCACGAAGTGTTGGAATCTCCCTTAAGGGCTCGCAAAAGGCAAGTTAGGAATGCTGAGATGCGAAGGGAGTTGGAATACTCAAGTGACGAGTATGATGAAGAAATGGAAATGGAGCCTAGGCCTCCGGCTCATGGACCAACACTCTCAACCCTAAGGATTGGGTCACCAGTTGGTCGAAGGTTAGGCCGAAGGTCCGTTGGGTTCGAAGGAGTCCCAGAGAGGGCTCCGACAAGAAGAGAAGGGGTGGTTACGGAAGGCTCCAATGGTAGGAGCCAGCGAAGGGAAGAAGTGGTGGTGAATCTACCTCCGTTGTTAGCAACTCATCTTGGAAGGACTGAAGTTGGGGTTCCGTTGCAGCCTTCTCACGCATCAGGCGTAGAAGGCAATCCATCTACAATTAATATGGGAGGAAATATTCCTCCCAATGGTATGTACCCCTCGTTTCAAACTCAGTCTTATCCTCAAAGTTTATATCCTCTAGTAAATGGACAGCCTAATAACCCAAGTCTCCCTCAACCTTATGGGAATATGCCCTTCGGGTATCCTATGGCGTACCCTCCGTTTGCCATGGGAAATGGTTATCCATTCGCCATGAACACACCTTATCAGTCCTACCCAAGCCAAACTCCTATGGGAATGCCCCCAAACAACAATCCTTACAATACTGTCCCTATGTATGCACCACCTTATAATTGTCTATACTCGGACCCTGTGGGTTCGGCTACACCCTTCGTTAGGTGTATAGAAGATTACCCATTGCCTGATGGGTTGAAAATGCCTTCGCATATTGGGACTTATGATGGGAAGGGGGATCCGGAAAATTTCCTATATTTGTTCGAAGGGGCTATTAAGACGCAAAAGTGGGTTATGCCTGTGGCCTGTCTCATGTTTACTTATACCCTGCGGGATTCTGCCCGTATTTGGTGGAATGGGCAAAATCCTGGCAGCATTGTCAATCTTGATGATCTCAAGGCTAAGTTTTGATCACACTTCAGTCAGCAAAAGAAGTTTACTAGGACCCATCTGACGGTTCACAACATCAAACAAAAAGAAAATGAAAGCACAAGGGCCTTCGTTACTAGGTACACCGATGAAACTTTACAGATCTTGGGTCGTCATGAAGATCAGCGCATTTCGGGTTTCGTACATGGTCTTCAAAATCGGGGTTTGGTGGAATTCTTATCCACCAACCTTCCGACAACTTACAAAGGGTTAATAGAAAAGACGTATACTTGGATTGAAGCAAAAGAAGTATCTACTAATGGTGCTCCGGTTGACAGAGACAACAACAAATTCTCAAAGCATTCTGTGTGGGAAGGGGCAAAGAACAAGAACAAAGGCAGAGACAGGTTTTCTCCGTACAAAGGTTCTAATCACGGTTTGCTGGGAAGTTTAACTAAGTCTCTGAAAGAAATACTTGCTACGGAGAAGGCTGCTAAAGCCTTCGAAGCATCCCCTCGCATGACAAGCAAGGGTAAAAACAGGGATACAAGCAAGTATGATCATTTTCATGAAGATTATGGCCAAGATACGAACAGTTGCAGGGAGCTAAAGAAACAGATAGAAGAGGCTGTAAAGTCCGGGAAATTGGCACATCTGGTGAAGGGTATAAAGAAGGGAAAGGAAAAAATGTCCGACACTCGCTCAATTGGCTAAAGATACTACTCCTCTCGAAGCCCCAATACTCATGGTTCGTTGGGGCGAAACCGGCTTAAAAAGAAAGGTAACGGAGCAGGGGGTAAGCGAAGTAGGGGAGGTAACATTTCCTCCTATTACAGGCCAAGTCCCTTCGAATGATCCAGTGGTTATCAAAGTTCTAGTCTTCAACCGAGAAGTAAACAGAGCCTACATGGACTGCGGAAGCTCCTGCGAAATCATATACAAGCATTGTTTTTTTAAGCTCAAGCCTTCGATCAGATCGCAACGGGTTGATTCGAAGATACCTTTGGTAGGGTTCTCCGGTGAGCATTCTTGGCCTCTGGGAGAAGTGCCATTGGACATTACAATAGGAGAAGGCAAGCTCGCAAGGACAGAAACCCTCACATTTGCTATCGTAAGGTCCGATTCTCCTTACAACCTATTGATAGGAAGGACCGCCATGCAAAAGATGGGTATCGTAGTCTCCACCATACATGCTGCGGTCAAATTCCATACACCTTATGGGATAGGAACCGTATTCTCTAGTTACAATCAGGGGAAGACCGGAGATATTGGCAAAAAGATCAAGGAAAGTCTCGAAGAGCCTCCGAAGGCCATTCTAAGTTGTACAGATGCCGAAGAACGTATTATGGTAAATGAGCTCTATCCAGAGCAAACGGTGGTAATCGGAAAGCAACTCCCTACTAACTTTAAAGCAGACTTGGAGAAACTACTCAAAGCCAACAAAGACATCTTCGCATGGACGTACTCAGATATGACGGGGGTTCCTCGGACTCTTATGATCGATGGCAAGCCTTTCGGCACAGAACACAAGCTTAATGAGTTCAAGAACATTGAACCAATTAAGCAAAAGCGACGAAGCTTAGCACATGAAAGGAACGCAGCAGCTTGTAAAGAGGTGGATGAACTCGTACGAGCAGGCATTCTAAGAGAAGTAAAATAACAAACTTGGGTAGCTAATCCAGTTATGGTAAAGAAGAGTGACGAAGGGTGGCGAATGTGTGTTGATTTCACCGACATCAATAAAGCTTGCCCAAAAGACTGCAACCCTCTACCAGAAATTGATTGGAAGGTCGAGTCCCTCTCGGGGTTTCGGTTGAAATGTTTCCTGGATGCCTACAAAGGATATCACCAAATACAAATGGCTAAAGAAGATGAGGAGAAGACAGCCTTCTACACAGGAAAAGGGTGTCTATTGTTACAAGAAAATGCCCTTCGGTCTGAAGAACGCAGGGGCAACTTACCAACGGTTGGTTGACAAAGCCTTCAACAAGTAGATAGGTAGAAACTTGGAAGCCTACGTTGATGATATGGAAATAAAAAGTAGGACTGAGGAAGACCTACTCTCTGACATTCAAAAGACCTTCGATCAATTAAGGGAAATCAACATGAAGCTTAACCCCAAGAAGTGCTCCTTTGGCATGGAAGAAGGAAAATTCTTGGGGCATCTGATTACAAAGCAAGGTATCAAAGCCAACCCTTCGAAGGTCAAAGCCATCACTGATCTACAAGCCCCAAAGTCATTGAAAGAGGTACAAAACCTAAATGGGAAGCTCGCAGCACTTAGCAGATTCCTATCGAAAGGGGCTGACCGTTCTCTACCGTTTTTCAAAACACTTAAGGCGTGTACGGATAAAAAGACTTTTGAATGGAGTTGTGATGCAGAAGCCGCCTTCCAGAAGCTGAAATAATTCATGGAAATCTTACCAACACTTACGGCCCCAATCAAAGGCGAAGTGTTGTTCATGTACATTGCAGCATCCTTCGAAAGCATTAGTACTGTTCTTTTGGCAGAAAGGGATAAGAAACAAGTCCCAATTTACTTTGTTAGCAGGGTCCCGCAAGGGGCCGAATTGAACTATCCGGAGTTGGAAAAGCTTATCTTAGCTTTGGTTTATGCCGCAAGGCGTCTTTGAAGGTACTTCCAAGCTCATCCCATCACAATATTGACCGACAAGACAATTAAACAGATATTGTCGAAGCCTGAGAAATCAGGCAGAGTGGCTAAATGGGCCATCGAGTTAGGGGAGCATGACATAGAGTACAAGGGTCGAAACTCAGTCACAGGCCAGATACATGCAGAATTTCTCGCTGAAACACCCTCCGGACCTAGCCAAGACAAGGAAATCCCAAAAGAAAAGCCCCCAAAGACGAAGGAGGGGTGGAAACTATACACAGACGGAGCCTCAAGCTCCGATGGTTCGGGAGCAGGTCTAATGATGGTCAGTCCGGAAGGAAAGGAGTATACTTATGCATTACATTTTGAGTTTGAAGCCACCAACAATGAAGCTGAGTACGAAGCTTTGTTAGCCGGTCTTCGACTTGCAAAGGACATGGAGGTTCGAAACCTCTCCATTTTTGTGGACTCACAGCTAGTCGCCAACCAAATTAAGGGCTCTTACGAAGCAAGGCAGCCCACCATCAAACAATATCTGGATAAAGCTAAAGAACTTCTTCAAGGGTTCGACTCTTTTGAGATGGCACATGTTCGCAGAAATCAAAACAAGAAAGCAGATGCCTTGAGCAAGCTAGCTTCGATGGCATTTGCTCATCTGACGAAGGAAGTTTTGGTAGAAGTATTGGCTGACAGATCAATAAAAAGAAGCGAAGTATCTGATGTCATACCCGAAGAAGGCCCAAATTGGATGACCCCAATAAGGGAATACTTGATCTGTGGTATCCTTCCTGAAGACCCAAAGCTAGCACGAAAGGTCAGGGTCAAGGCCCCCCAATATAGACTTATTGGGGATAATCTCTATAGGAGATCCTTCTTATCTCCATGGCTTCGTTGTGTGGGACCAAAGCAAGCTTCGAACATCATCTGTGAGGTACATGAAGGGTCATGCGGTCTACATGCAGGCCCTCATTCCGTTGTCTCGAAAGTAACAAAGCTCAGATATTATTGGCCGTCCATGCACAGGGACGCAATAGAGATAATACAAAAGTGTGAAGCATGTCAGATCCACTTGAAAGTTCCAAGAATGCCTAAGCAAGACATGACCTCAGTCACTTCAGCATGGCCCTTCTGTCAATGAGGAATTGATATAATTAGACCCCTGCCAGTAGCTCCAGGAGGGGTAAAGTTCTTGGTCGTAGCCATCGATTACTTCGCCAAATGAGTTGAAGCAAAGCCTTTGGCATCAGTAACAGGAAGGCATATGGAAAAATTCGTGTGGGAACACATAATCTATCATTTTGGCGTTCCTCACATTATCATCTCTGACAATGGAAAGCAGTTCGCCGAAGGGGTGTTCCCGGTCTTTTGCGAAGGCCTAAAGATCAAGCAGTCATTCACTTCCGTCTACCATCCTCAGGGTAATGGGCAAGTTGAAGTTACCAATAGGGATATATTGTAGGACTCGAATCCATTGAGGAGTTCTTTAGCTTTATCCAAATACTGCTTGATGGTGGGCTGCCTTGCCTCATAAGAGCCCTTGATTTGGTTAGCTACTAACTGTGAGTGAACAAAAATGGAGAGATCACGAACCTCCATGTCCTTTGCAAGTCGGAGGCCAGCTAACAAAGCTTCATACTCAGCTTCAATGTTTGTAGCCTCAAACTCAAAACATAATGCATAAGTATACTCCTTTCCCTCCGGGCTGACCATCATTAGACCTGCTCCCGAACCATCGGAGCTTGAGGCTCCGTCTATGTATAATTTCCACCCCGCCTTCGTCTTTGGGGGCTTTTCCTTTGGGAGTTCCTTGTCTTGACTAGGTCCGGAGGGTGTCTCAGCAAGAAAGTCTGCAAGTATTTGACCTTTGACGGAGTTTTGACCTTTGTACTCTATCTCATGTTCTCCTAGTTCAATAGCCCATTTGGCCACTCTACCTGATTTCTCAGGTTTCGACAGTATCTGTTTAATTGGCTTGTCAATCAATACCGTGATGGGATGAGCTTGAAAGTACCTTTAAAGGTGCCTTGCAGCATAAACCAAAGCTAGGAATTCAGCTCCTTGCGGGACTCTGCTAACGAAGTAGATTGGGACTTGCTTCTTTTCCCTTTCCACTTTCGAAGGATGCCGCAATGTATATGAATAACACTTCGCCTTTGATTGGGGCTGTAAGTGTTTGTAAAATTTCCATGAACTCTTTTAGCTTTTGGAAAGCGGCTTCAGCGTCACAACTCCATTGAAAAGTCTTCTTATCTGTACAGCCTTTGAGTGTCTTGAAGAATGGTAAAGATTGATCTGCGCCCTTTGACAGAAACCTGCTAAGTGCTCCGAGCTTCCCATTTAGGCTTTGAACCTCCTTTAGTGACTTCGAAGCTTGTAGATCAGTGATGGCTTTGACCTTCGAAGGGTTAGCTTTAATCCCTTGCTTCGTAATCAAATGTCCCAAAAATTGTCCTTCTTTCGTGCCAAAAGAACATTTCTTCGGGTTAAGCTTCATGTTGATTGCCCTTAATTGATCGAAGGTTTCTTGAATTTCGGAGAGTAAGTCTTCCTCGGTCCTGCTTTTGATTACCATGTCATCAACATAGGCTTCCAAGTTCCTCCCTATCTGCTTGTGGAAGGCTTTGTCTACCAATCGTTGATAGGTTGCCCCTGCGTTCTTCAGACCGAAGGGCATTTTCTTGTAGCAATAGACCCCCTTTCCTATGTAGAAAGCCGTCTTTTCTTCGTCTTCCTCCGCCATTTTTATCTGGTGATACCCTTTATAGGCATCCAAAAAACATTTCAAATGGAACCCCGAGAAGGATTCGACCTTCCAATCAATTTCAGGCAAAGGGTAGCAGTCCTTCGAGCAAGCTTTGTTGATTTCGGTGAAGTCGACACACATACGCCACCCTCCGTCACTCTTTTTTACCATAACTGGATTGGCCACCCAGGTTTGGTATTTTACTTCCCTAAGTATTCCTGCTCGTACAAGTTCATCCACCTCTTTGCAAGCGGCTGCGTTCCTTTCAGGTGCTAGGCTTCGTCGTTTATGCTTAATTGGTTCAATGTGTTTGAACTCGTTAAGCTTATGCTCTGTGCCGAAGGGCTTGCCATCGATCATAAGTGTCCTAGGAACCCCTGTCATGTTCGAGTACGTCCCTGCAAAGACGTCCTTGTTGGCTTTGAGTAGCTTTTCCAAGTCCGCCTTGAAGTTAGCAGGGAGTTGCTTCCCGATTACCACCATTTTCTCTGGATAGAGCTCATTTACCATAATGTGCTCTTCAGCATCTGCACAGCTTGGAATGACTTTTGGAGGCTCCTCAAGACTTTCTTTGATCTTTTTACCAATGTCTCTTGCCTTTCCCTGGTTGTAGCTGGAAAATACGGTTCCTATTCCATATGGTGTATGGAATTTTACCGCTGCGTGTATGGTGGAGACTATGATACCCATCTTTTGCATGGTGGTCCTTCCTATCAACAAATTCTAAGGAGAGTCGGACCTTACGATAGCGAATGTGAGGGTTTCCGTCCTTGTGAGCTTGCCTTCTCCAATTGTTATTTCTAACAGTACTTCTCCCAGAGGCCACGAATGCTCGCCTGAGAATCCTACCAAAGGTATTTTTGAATCAACCCGCTGCGACCTGATCGAAGGCTTGAGCTTTAGGAAACAGTGCTCATATATGATCTCGCGGGAGCTTCTGCAGTCCATGTAGGCTCTATTCACTTCCCGGTTGGAAATGAAGACCTTGATGACCACTGGGTCGTTCGAAGGGACTTGGCCTGTGATGGAGGGAAACGTTACTTCCCCTACCTCGCTTATCTCCTTCTCCATCACCTTTCTTTTTAAGCTGGCTTCGCCCCAATGAACCATGAGTATTGGGGCATCGGGAGGAGTAGTGTCTTTAGCCAATTGAGTGTCGGACATTTTCTCCTTGCCCTTCTTTATGCCCTTCACCAAGTGTGCCAACTGCCCGGACTTTACAGCTTCTTCTATCTGCTTCTTTAATTCTATGCAACTGGTCGTGTCATGGCCATAATCTTCATGAAAGTGACAATACTTGCTTGTATCTCTGTTCTTACCCTTGCTTGTCATGCGAGGGGGTGCTTCAAGTATTTGCTTCGGAGACTTAGTCAGGCTTCCTAGCAAGCCGTGGTTAGGACCTCTGTTGTACGGAGAGAACCTGTCCCTGTTTTTGTTCTTGTTCTTCGATCCTTCCAACGCAGAGTGCTTTGAGAACTTGCTGTGGTTTTCTCTTTCGATCGGAGCACCATTAGTTGACACTTCCTTTGCTTCTATCCAAGTATACATCTTTTCCATTAAACCCTTGTAAGTTGCTGGAAGGTCAGTGGACAAGAATTCCACCAAGCTTCGATTTCGTAGGCCATGTACGAAACCAGAAATGCGCTGATCTTTGTTTAGACCCAAGATCTGCAGAGTGTCATCGGTGTACCTGGTGACGAAAGCCCTTGTTCTTTCGTTCTCCTATTTTTTAATGTTGTGCACCGTTAGATGGGTCCTTGTGAACTTCTTTTGCTGGCTGAAGTGTGATAAGAACTTAGCCTTTAAGTCATCAAGGTTGACAATACTACCAGGTTTTTGCCCATTTAACCAGATACGAGCAGAGTCTCGTAGGGTATATGTAAACATGTGGCAGGCTACAGGCATAACCCACTTTTGCATCTTAATGGCCCCTTCGAACAAATGTAGAAAGTTGTCCGGATCCCACTTCCCATCATAAGTACCAATGTGTGAAGGTATTTTCAGCCCATCGGGTAAAGGGTAGTCTTCTATCCACCTTAAGAAGGGTGTAGCAGAACCCATAGCCTCCGAATATAGGCTGTTGTAAGGTGGTGCGTACATAGGGATGACATTATATGGATTATGGCTTGGGGGCATTCCTATAGGAGCTTGGCTAGGGTAAGACTGGTAGGATGTATTCATGCCAAAAGGGTAACCATTTCCCATGGCATACGGAGGGTATACCGTAGGGTGTCCGAAGGGTATGCTCCCATAATGTTGAAGGAGACTAGGGTTGTTGGACTGCCCATTTACTTGAGGATATAAACCCTGAGGGTAAGACTGAGTTTGGAACAAGGGGTACATACCATTGGGAGGAAGATTTCCTCCCATATTAATTGTAGGTGGATTGCCTTCTACGCCTGATGCGTGAGAAGGCTGCAACAGAACCCCTGCTTCAGTCCTTCCAAGATGAGCTGCTAACAACGGAGGTAGGTTCACCTCCGTTTCTCCCCTTCGTTGGCTTCTTCCATTGGAACCTTCGGCTACCGCTCCTTCTCTCCTGGTCGGAGCCCTCTCCAGGACTCCTTCGAACCCAACAGACCTTCTGCCTGGCCGTAGACCAACTGGTGACCCTATCCTTAGGGCTGAGAGTGTTGCTCCTTGTGCAGAAGGCCTAGGCTCCATTTCCATCTCTTCATCATAATCGTCACTTGAGTATTCCAACTCGCTTCGCATTTCAGCATTCCGAAATTGCCTTTTACGAGCCCTTAAGAGAGATTCCAACGCTTCATAGTTAGCTTAGACAAAGGCTGGGCTAATGACAGGCTCCGGATTGGCTGATGTCGAAGTATGATGGTTGGGTGTTACTTCTGGGTGAGAACGTGTTGTGAACGTGGAAGCGGTTATTGGGGGGAAGTTGTTGGGGTCGATAATTGGTATTGGCGCCAAGGTCGAGAAACCCGGTTGGGGAGTATCTTCTCTCCCTTGATCCATGCCGGATAAATAGTGAAAGTAGTTGGTTGGTTATAAGCTTGGAAATAACGAGACCAATTATAGCGGTCCCACGGATGGCGCCACTGATTGTACAATAAATTGCACGACCAGGCCTTCGATGATGATCAAAGGATATATGGGGTGTTGAGGTTGCGCCAAGCTTGTCTCTAACCTGAAATAAGAAATACTAAAACACTACGTTAAGTGATTGCGCAGGGGTTGGACCCTGCGAACCACCTCCGGCGTGCGAATAAGTATGTGATATGATAAGTTGGTAGTGAAATGAGAGAGTCTAGTTTGCATACCATTGTTCTAGCCCGTCTAAGCTATTTATAAGGGAGGAAATAGGCCTTAGAGAGCTCTTGCACATAATTGGAAGATCATGGGGGCGTCCAATGATTTGTGGTAACCGCAAAGGCTTTATGACCCACGATCTCTTCCTTGGCGGGAAAGCTCAAGGACAGAGGGGACGTGGGTATGACCAGGTTAAGGTGGTTCTCCTTTCTAGTATCCTCGAAGGAGGTACCCCGAAGGGCTTAGGGCTTCGATTGGCGGCTTCCCAACTGGTAACCACTTCATAGATGAATTGTTTTACGCCAATGAATATTTTAGGAGATTGACCTGGGCCTTCGAAGAGAAGACTTTGTATAGGCTCAAAGGGGTGTCATTCGACCCGTTCGGAGGGTATATCATCAAATAGTTTCACCATTTTAATTGGGTTTTCAAAAAAATTATTTTTCAAGTTTGTTTTGAAATATTTCTTGATTCGAATCTTATATGATATCAATACAACAATTAATGAACACAATAATAAACAAGTAAATAAAGATAAGGAAAGAAACGATCAAACCGGGACACGGAGATTTATAGTGGTTCGGCTACGAAGCTCACTCTTCGCCCTACTCCACTCCTCGAGTCTCACGCTCAAGAGTTTCACAAACACTATATCAACACGCTCCCTTATGGCGGAACAAACCGTACACCAAAGCTTACACAATGTTTAATGACACTAAGTGGAATGTCGAGTCCTAATCCTAGCTAGAAGCAATCTACACGAAAGCTTACGTGGCTACACTAATCGAACCAACACTTTAGTTCGAATCAACACAACACACAATTCCGAGCTTGCACTCAAGTCAGATTACACACAAGAATTAAGATACAAAGAATGGAGATTGGGGAGAGATCCGTAACAACGGTTTATGAGGTGAAGGACTATTCTTCAACACTTCGTTTCTTAACGAATACAAGTGTTCTTCTCTTGTACTTGGAGGAATGATGGATGTAATCACATGTAAACAACTTACAACCCATTAATGTGATCGAAGAAGAGTATTTAGAGTGAATTTAGAAGACAGAAAGTTTTAGTGCTTAACAGGTAGTTTTTCTGAAATGAAACAGTTCAGTATTTATAGGCACCAGGAAGAGCGGGGGACGGTCCCTTAAAGTTGGATGGTCCCATATATATAAGGGACCGTCCCGACATACGCTCCTACTTTTGTCCTGATGTGATGAAAGTTTATCTGGTGAAAAACTTATCTGGTTTTAGTCGGGAAAACTAGATGTTGGAGAATTTGACATTCAAACTTATTTTCTTAATAAAACATTTCTTTAAAATTACAAAAATACTTTTGTAAAAATGTTTTGCCACACAAAAATGTGAGGTTTAGTGAAAAATAAATTCTTTGATCACTTAACTAAGTTGGTAGATTGTTTGTTCATACCTTAAGTGATGTTGTGATTGAAACGAATTTTCTCGATTATAAACTTGTTAAGCGTAATTTTACGTAACGTGTATTTATATTTTGTGATTATCAAAACATGTAAAGACCGGAGAATGCAAATGACGTTTTTGACATTATTTGTATTAACACAGTAGATTGAGACTTCGATTCAAACAGATAGTCAAACTTTATTGGGTGGTCACAAACGATAGCATCGTAAGTCTCATCAAAACTTGAACGCAAGGGTTCACTATTCCATGCCAATTCTTCTTAAGTTTGATAATAGATACGAACTGCTGGAAATTCACTCAAGTTAACTTCATAAGTCTCGCACTCATCCTCTTCATTCTTTAGAAACCATAGTTTCTCTGTTGGAGAACCCGCTTTATGCAATAGTTTCCCTTGTTCCATGGTGACATCTTCCATGGTGACATCTTCCATAGTCATTCCTGTGAATCGAAACAAATTCATCAGTAGGATTTGCCCGGAAGAAAGAGAGCACAAAAACCTAGAAACCAAATAGCAATACCAAGAGTAAAAACTGCTGATATCTGGAGACAATACGCCGTATCCAATAATCTGGATACGCCGTATGTTCACTTCGTTAAAAAGTTCAGACTTTTATTTTAGAAAAAAAAAAATATACGCCGTATTGAGGGAAATCAATGCGCCGTATATTTTATTGTAGATCTGCTTATATGTAAAAATAAATAGGCCATATACGCGAATACGTATATGCCGTATGCTCGTTATGTTTCAAAGTATAAGCTTTTAATTAATACGCAGTATCAAAATCAATCAACACGTCGTATTTTAATATGAAAAATTCGAATATGTTTTTAATAAATAAATAGATACGTCGTATGAGTGAAAGCTCATGCGCCGTATGGATTTTAGGGTTTAAAATTTTCTGATTAAAAACAGAATACGCCGTACCCAATAAATCAGATACGTCGTACTCGAATTTTTTTAATATGATATGTTGTATGGAAAATAAAAACGCAATACGTCGTATCTAAAGAATTAGATGCGCCGTATTGTTAAGTTCAGCAAAATAAAGCAGACAGTAACAATGCAGAAAAACACAAAAACGAAAAACAAGCAAAATTAAAGAAAACAAACAAACACGAAAACACTAAATATGCAGAAAAATACAATGAATGCAAACAATACATATACACAACAAAGTTAGTAACCTAAAAACTAAAAATCAAAAGCTAAATAAGGTTAAATCAAAATTAAAACATTAAGAGGTATTCAAGTATTAAACAATTCACTCCCTGGCAGCGGCGCAAAAAACTTGATGCGTGCGTATATCGTTGTAGGTATAGATTATATTATCAAGTTTTAAATTTATATTTAGCCGACTTATCCTATAACATACACAAACGAGCAGTGTACCCGATCAATGTAGCCTAGTTAGTAAGTAGAGTGTCGAACGCCAACAGTGGAACGTTAACACCTAGATATCTTTCAATATTTTAATCCTAAGTTAATTCTAATGACCTAATCTAATGCAAGGGGGTTTTCATCCTGAGAGACTGGCACGATGTGTAGATTAAGTAAATGGTAAATAAAACAAAGAAGCGAATGGCACACACGTACAAAGATAGAAAACAGATACAGATAAGAGGCCTGACCGATAGTAGGAAGATTTGTCACACGTTTAATTGCTTAGCTGTATAAGATGAGTACTAAAATCTATTCTCTCTCAGTGGAATTTTAATTTATGCGTAAAACTTAATGATTACTAGGTTTATGTATTGTTTATCCCTTTTACAGGCTTACATTAACTATGCAAACGATGTTAATGAAGTAATGGTACGAGCCTACGTAGACAAGGCGCGATAAATTCAATATGTAATCAAAACATAAACATTAAGAAGCCAATAAAACATCAAATACTCAATATAAAAGCTAGAAACAATTAAGTCCGATCAAACTGTGAAAAAGACGCTAACTCAACGATTAACAGATTGCTAATACAAGTAAACGAATCTTCCTATGAATTAAAGTACTAGCAGGACCTTCTTACTGCTCTGAATTCGTCCTTTAGGTTGTGTCTTATGCTGCCAATTCGTCTAGTTATCTCCCTTGTTATGTGTGTCGAATGTGGCTGTCGAATGAGGTATTTATACTTTCTGATAACAGGATCAATACGGTGTATCCATTAAGTTGATACGCCGCATCTAGATAACTTCGCGTGGGGTCCAAGATTATTATATTATAGAATATTCGTACACCGTCATAGGATACGGCGTAGCTTCAATCTTCATACGGCACATTGTCCTTTAGTATCTTGGATTATCTGGTGAATTCTTGAGATTAATACGCCGCATATCTGGAATGTCATACGGCGTATCTGTAGTAAAACAAGTCAGATCTTCTTGTTGACCAAGGTTTCCTATACGGCGTATGGGATAATTCCATACGGCGCATGCTTTAAAGTTAGGCAATGGTCTTCATAATCGTCTAAATCTTTTATGTACGACGTATCTGTCTAGAATGATACGGCGTATCTTCCTTCAGTTCAGTAGACTTTTCAAACTTGATCCATTTTGCTCCAATTGACGTCCAAAAAACCTAACTTTCACCAAATGCTTGTTTATAACTGAGATTTACAAAATTAAGCGATTAAATATCAATTCTCATATAAAATAATGTAAAACAAGCGATAAACATAGGATTAATGATGTTAATAAAATGTATTTATTTGATATCATCAGTCGAATAGTATGATAACGTAAGGGATTGACATCTCTGTGAAAAGTTTAATATTTATATAAATAAATTATATAAAACAAGTAAAGCATGTATGAATGTATAGTGATTATGCCAATGAAATGTTTATGATGCAACGGTTATAGTCTAGGTCTAATGACGCAACATAGTTCTCAATAACCTTGGCTCTTATATGTAACACACCCAAAATATCGCAGCGGAAGATAGTGTCACTAGGGTATTACTTCATAGCTCACAGTACAAGTTATAGAAAATAACTCTAAATGAGACATTTTGAAATAATTTATCATTCGAATAAATAAAACATCAGAGTTTAAGAGGTCCCAACCAGTTTATAAAACTTAAAAAGTATAACATAAATGTTTAAAAGCTTTATCGAACGATAATGATGCATTTTCTTCAAAATATATCCGTGCGCCTTCACATGCCAGCTAAAAGAAACCTGAGATAAGCATGCTAAAAAGTCAACACAAAGGATGAGTGAAATTCACAGATTTATAAATAATTACTGGACCACAAGATTTCAGAGTTAAAATAATAACTGCAACGAATACAATTATGGGTAAATAATTATTATTGCTCTAAGCTCATGACACGCAAACTGACTGAAGGTTCATAGAATGAACCAATGCCCTTGAAAGGTAAATTGCCATTTTACCTAAATTTCAAATATAGTGCGTTTGTGGCATCTTAACTGATCGCACAAACGGGATTCGTCAATCCCAATAGGCCTATTCACAATATTCGCGTTCACATGGAAATGATTAAGGGTTCATGATACAGTTAGGGACTTATATTGGCAATATCGGTACTTTAGCAATAATATGTTCTGATAAGCATACAGTTTAAAACACTTGTGTCCAAATAGTAAAATAGCATGTATCTCCCCCAATGGGTTTATAAATAGTTTAAAGAGTTAAAGTGGAGCTATGAACTCACCGAAAGCCAAGTGAACAATCAAAGTGAATGTAGTGATGAATAAACCGCAAGTGTCTTACGAGCAACCTAGACATATACGTGTGTCTTAGATTCTAAAATAATAAGGCAATTATGTCTATATGCTTTACAGGTTATTATTTCAATTATGCTTGGTAAATAATATTTGTAATATTAAATAATTGCAAAGACTTAGTTTTGACACTTTAAAAATATTCACAAGTCCGAATTATATAAGTTATCATAAAATCATGTCTTATGTTAATTTATTAGTCCATAAATCAAAGACAAGTCATAAAGGTTCAAATTAATTCAAAAAGGTCCTTTCTAGCAAAAGAGTTCAATTGATATCTAATGGTTTAAAAATTAAACTTAAATGTTTCAAAATGTGTCATAAATCCAAGTTTTGTTATTTTTAGTTTTTTTAGTTTACAAGAGGATTCACGGGTCTATTTCTAATAGTGGGTCCTACCACTTCGGTTTTTACTTAAAATTTGTCAAGTAGTGTCATTTGACAAGTTTCTAATAGTCCAATGGTCAATTTTTATAAGTATATAACTTTTCACAATTTTAAATCCATAGCTGTTAGAAATTTTATAAACATGTTTATCTTCAAAATTTTATTACTCGCAAACCGTAAGTCAAAAAATTATGATCTTTATATCCCCGGAAAGGTATTTGAGCGTACTAACTAGATTTGTAGGTCTCACTGAGCCAAAAATTACCTAGTAGTAGTGAAATTAACAATTTACCCTTAACTACCCAGTTCTAATTTTAACAGCATCACAACAGTCCTGGAAAAAATGTGATATCTAAAGTTCTATACGCCCGATTAACCCCATTTTTGCGGCCACGTTTAAGTTGATATGTTAGCAACATTTCATAAAACTGGCCCAAGTAATTAAAATGATTAGATCAATGAGATTTTTCCGTTTAGAATATGTTACTCAAAATATGACATGTTTCAGGAAAACATTTTTAGTTAAATCATCGGGTGTCGTCACAGGATGCGCCACCCGGAAAAATGACCACAAGACATAGATCTTTAAGCTAATATTTTTAGTTTAGGTCTAATGTCCACTAATTAGTGCAGTTAATTCTGTTTTTACCCCTGGTTATAAATCATTTTTGCATGTCTAGTCCTCTCATGATTTCTAGTAATTCAAAGCATGTACCAAGCATAATAAACTTATGAAACATATAAAATACATAAATAAACATATAATTACAGAAGTATAATGAAAGTGTAAGTGATTGGTTCCTTACAAGGATTGATGAATGAAAACAAGGATCAAGAACAAGAACACTAGTCCTGACAACCACCAATCAATAAGTCTCCAAATTTTTGACACTAAAGATCTATGGACACTAGATCAAAGAGGAGAGAAACAATGAAATGCTGAATATTTTTGGTTATGAGATCTATCTTGCATGCCTTGTTAGTAGTGAAGTGTAGTGGTGTAAGAAGAGGAAGGGAGATGAGGACAAGTGTGTAGAGTTTGAGACAAGTGGTATGTGAAGCTTGCAAAGAAGAGGACAACACATCAATGACTCACCAAGACACTCACTAGAGGAGGGAAAAACGTGGATGTGAGGGTAATGGGAGTTTAGTTGTTTAATTTTGTATTATTTGATGTGTTATAAGGTGTATTTTGATCCCGGTAATTGAAAATGTGTAGTTTTTAAAACGCGAAATGTGAAACCGGGTAGTATAGAAATCTAAAACATATAAAAATATTAAAACTTATTAATATAACCTATTTTAGTATTTAAGATGAGTCATGAGTTTGTTGGGGTGATAAAACGTCATTAAAACATAAAAACGTAGGCTGAAAACGCGAAAAAAATTCAAAATGTGCAAAGTTTAACAAAAAATGCAAAAGTAAAAATGCGATATTTATATTATGATTGTAAGAAACAAAAATGCATAAAAATAGTTATACTGAGTATTTTCAGGTGTCGGTTTGAGTTAAATGTACGTTTAACGGTGTACTCGGAATAACCTATCTAGTTACCCACAAAAGTAAATTTACTTAAAATTAAAAAACTAAATAATGAACTCAAAATTGTGAATTGTTATAGTGAGTCCGGAAAAATTACAGGTGCATGTAACGACGTACGCGGTTTAATTCTCTCGGTAAATGAAATTTACTTAAAATATGATAATAAGTAAATATAAATAGTAATTTAATGATCTGAAATTTTCACGGGTGTTACATCACCCATCCGTTAAAAAGGAACCACGTCCTCCTGATTGAGTTTGTGTTAGTGCCGAAGCAATGTCAGTGAGGAGGTGTGGTTACTCGTAAGGAATAAAGTTTATAATAATTAGCGATGCAGTTCGATTCTCGTTGACTCGGAATACGGTGTAGAGTAAGGTTAAGTACACGGGGTAAGGCTAGAGTAAGAATCTGCTTAGATGTTGTGCTCGATCGTACGAATACCCATGAATTATTTATACTCACACAAGAATTTTGTGATTCTCGGAAATTAAGTAGAAAATCAATTAGACATAACTCATATATAACTATTCCCATTATTTGAAAATTTAAAGTTGAACATAGGTAGTCAGACTATGTTCAACTATCCATAGATTAAATATAGGTGACTAGACTATATTTAACCGAAGTTCGATAAAATTTTCAAATACTTAACTTAGTTATACTCGTGATATGTCCGTTGTTGGACAAGTATGGAGTTTATATAAGTATCTTATAACATAAAAAGTAATATAAGTTAATACACACGTGATAAAACAAGTATAAGCGAATAAGGCAAATACGCCCAGAAAGGATGTTTTAAGCAGTTCTAAAACAGTCCACACCGGGCCAGAATCACGGACCTTTAATAATGAAGGTTTCGGAAGAGAATTTGATGAATGTAGAGAAAGTTGCTGAACTTCAGATTTTGTAAAGAATAACTTGCTAAACGAAGTTTTAAGCGACAAGACAGAATCGGTTTATAAAATTTATAAGAAAATGACGAACAATAAAATAATAACCAAATAGTCAGCGAGGTAATAGTAAATCAGCGTTTATAGTTAATAAGACAAGGGTAGTGTTATTTGTAAGAAAGTAACAAAATGGTTTATAGGATGGTGAAAATTTTTGGTATAACGTAATTGACAGAACTATTTGCAAGGTAGTAATAAAATAGTTTATTTGGAACTAGTCCAAGACAGTTTATGTAGTAGTGGTATATCAATGATTTAGTTTATAAGATTGTGGTAGATTAATTTGCAAGAGGGTGGCAAACATTTTATTAAAATTTTTGCAAAAAAATATATTTGTAAAGCGATAGTAAAATGGTTAAGTTAATGGCAAAACTGTTTGTAAAGTGCTTGCAAAATGGTTTATATGAGACTAACAAAATAGTTCATGAGTTGATAGTAAGTATGGTTATTCGTTTACAAGGTATTTGTAAGGTAGTTCTTTGGAGAATAGTAAATCCATTTGTAATATTGTGAAAGAAAGTTTATATGTAATAATGGAGTTGTTTTTAAAATGGTAGTGAAATTATCAAGGTAAATAGATAGACTATGACGGATTTCACGTAAAATACTGTTGTGTAAAGTCATGAAAAGTTTTTAAAGATCATGGCATCACTGACGATTTTTGGGAAAATAAATGAGACTATTGTGTCAACCACGGCGTATGAGAAGGTTTTAGGGGGATCATCAAAATGAATAAATGTGTATTTAATAGTTTAGGAATCTCGGTGAAATAGATATATAATGGGGATAAGTATAGTTTGACGTGATGTTCTGGAGACTGAGTATATAAAGGGTAAGAATTGGTAAAATATTTATAGAATTAATCTTTATGTAAATAAGGAGTAACACTCTGGTAAATAGATATATGTAGTCGAGAGCAAATCAAGCGTAGATAAATAGTCTTTATATATGTAGTATCAATAGTGGTGCTTCAGAAAATAAGCAAAAATGCTCAGAAACTATAAAGGCACGGGGAGGGAGACAATCAAGAGAAGTTGATAAACTGTAACAGGTTTCGTCATCATATGAAATGATATATATAAGGATATGAAATAGTTTTAGAGACCATTGTAATCACATACAATGTCTTGAAAAAGTTCCATAGATCACAAGAATGTAAGAGTAGCTACATGATCGGGGAAAACAAGGTTCGACATGAAGTTCAGGAAACAAATGTAAGAGGTCAAAATTAGTCAAACGTTTATATAAATAGTCTATATATAGATAAACAAGTGATATGTTAAAGAGTAAGCATGGCGCACGGAATGTGAAGACAACAATAAGTGAAGCAGGTCTTAACGTAAAAAGTAGTTATAGTCTAGGTTTAAATGCAACCTGGTTCTCTATAACTGTAGCTCCGATACCATTCTGTAACATCCCCAAAATATCGCAGCGGAAGATAGTGTCACTGGGGTATTACTTCATAGCTCACAGTACAAGTTATAGAAAATGACTCTAAATTAGACGTTTTAAAATAATTTACCATTCGATTAAATAAAACATCAGAGTTTAAGAGGTCCCAACCAGTTTATAACTTAAAAAGTATAACATAAATGTTTAAAAGCTTTATCGAATGATAATGATGCATTGTCTTCAAAATATATCCGTGCGCCTTCACATGCCAGCTAAAGGAAACCTGAAATAAACATGCTAAAATGTCAACATAAAGGTTGAGTGAAATTCACAGGTTTATAAATAATTACTGGACCAAAAGATTTCAGAGTTAAAATAATAATTGCAACGAATACAATTATGGGTAAATAATTATTATTACTCTAAGCTCATGACACGCAAACTGATTGAAGGTTCATAGAATGAACAACTGCCCTGAAAGGTAAATTGCCATTTTACCTAAATTTCAAATATAGTGTAGTTGTGGCATCTTAACAAATCGCACAAACGGGATTCGTCAATCACAATAGGCCTATTCACAATATTTGCGTTCATATGGAAATGATTAATGGTTCATGATACAGTTAGGGACTTATTTTGGCAATATTGGTACTTTAGCAATAATATGTTCTGATAAGCATACAGTTTAAAACACTTGTGTCCAAATTATAAAATAGCATGTATCTCCCCCAATGGGTTTATAAACTGTTTAAAGAGTTAAAGTGGGGCTATGAACTCACCGAAAGCTAAGTGAACAATCAAAGTGAATGTAGTGATGAATAAACCACAAGTGTCTTACGAGCAACCTAGACATATACGCGTGCCTTAGATTCTAAAATAATAAGACAATTATGTGTATATGCTTTATAGGTTATTATTTCAATTAGGCTTGGTACATAATATTTGTAATATTAAATAATTGCTAAGACTTAGTTTTGACACTTTAAAAATATTCACAAGTCCGAATTATATAAGTTATCATAAAATCAAGTCTTATGTTAATTTATTAGTCCATAAATCAAAGACAAGTCATAAAGGTTCAAATTAATTCAAAAAGGTCATTTTTAGCAAAAGAGTTCAATTGATATCTAATGCTTCAAAAATTAAACTTGAAGGTTTCAAAATGTGTCATAAATCCAAGTTTTGTCATTTTTTGTTTCTTTAGTCTATGAGAGGATTCACGGGTCTATTTCCGATAGTGGGTCGTACCACTTCGGTTTTTATTTAAAAATGGTCAAGTAGTGTCATTTGACAAGTTTCAAATAGTCCAAAGGTAAATTTTTATAAGTATATAACTTTTTACAATTTTAAATCCAAAGCTGTTAGAAATTTTATAAACATGTTTATCTTCAAAATTTTATTACTCGCAAACCATAAGTCAAAAAATTATGATCTTTATATCCCCGAAAATGTATTTGAGTGCACTGACTAGATTTGTAGGTCTCACTCAGTCAAAAATTACCTAGCAGTAGTGAAATTACCAATTTACCCTTAACTACCCAGTTCTGATTTTAACAGCATCACAACAGTCCTGGGAAAAATGCGATATCTAGAGTTCTACAAGCCCGTTTAACCCCATTTTTGTGGCCACATTTAAGTTAATATGTTAGCTACATTTCATAAAACTGGGCAAAGTAATAAAAATGAATATATCAATGAGCTTTTTACGTTTAAAATATGTTACTCAAAATATGGCATGTTTCATGAAAATATTTTTAGTTAAATCATCGGGTGTCGTCACAGGATACGCCACCCGGAAAAATGACCACAAGACATAAATATTTAACCCAATCTTTTTAGTTTAGGTCTAATATCCACTGATTAGTGCAGTTAATTCCATTTTTACCTCTGATTAGAAATCATTTTTGCATGTCTAGTCCTCTCATGATTTCTAGTAATTCAAGGCATGTACCAAGCATAACCAAGCATAATAAATGATAGAACTTATGCACGCCATCATCTAATAAGTTCTTGGACCATTTTGGACTCTAGGTTGTTTAGACCTTGATCTAGGATAAACAATAACAATGATAATATATGCGGCGGAATAAGAACAAATCAAAGTTATTGACACAAGGTTTCTTTCACAATCACCTCCAGTTATGTTAAAAACAATATAACGTGTTATCTAAACTATAACAAGGATCAAAGACATCTTTGATCTTGGGGGTAACTAACTAGTTCTAGGCGTTTACAATGAACTACGCCCTAGAACACACACACACACCTTTAGACAACATTGTGGAAGTCTTAGATAAAACCTATGTACCCTTGATATCTTTATATAATAGATGATCTAGGGTTTTCAAAAGATATATACTAAAAATAAAAGATCTCGTAGTAATCTTTTCTTTCTTTTGAACTTTCATCTTTTGTCACTTTAAGCCCTTTTATTTCATTCTTCTATTTACTTTGTCTCATCAAATCAAGAATCCCAACAATCTTCCCCTATTTGATGATGACAAAACAAACAAAGTCGTGTACGAACTTCCCTAGACGAAGTAGAGAAGTTGAGATGTAATCATCTCCCTGAATGAAACAAACTTTGTCTTCCCCTTAAACCATGCCATGCCACCACAATATTTCTTTCCCTTTTTGTTACCAACAAATAGAGAATTTAAACAGTAGAAACTTCCCCTCGAGTGATGCATGTACATAAAATGATTCTTCAAAACAATAAATAAGTTTCAAAACAATAAATAAATTGGTTAAGGGAAACCTTGTCAGAGGTTTACCTTCAAAAGTTTTTGAAAATCCTGAAACCTGTGTTGCTTGTCAGATGAGAAACCAACACAGAGCTTCTTGTAAGTCCAAAGTAGAGAACTCTATTTCTGAGCCCTTATATATGTTGCATATGGATCTGTTTGGGCCAACTTATGTGAAAAGTGTGAATAAGAAAATGTAACTTCTGGCATTCTTAAGGCTTTTATAACAAGAGTAGAAAACCTAGTTAATCACAAAGTTAAGGTAATCAGATGTGAAAATGGAACTGAGTTTAAGAATAGTGTGATGAATCAGTTCTGTGTTGAAAAATGTATTTTAAGACAGTTTAGTGTGGCTAGAACTCCTCAACAAAATGGTGTTGCTGAGAGGAGGAATAGAACATTAATTGAGGCTGCTAGGACTATGTTGTCTGAGTCAAAATTACACACTACTTTTTGGGCTGAAGCAGTTAACACTGCTTGTTTTGTGCAAAATAGGAGTAAGGTAGTTAAGCCTCATAACAAGACCCCTTATGAGTTGTTGCATGGTAGGAAACCTATTATAGATTTCTTAAAACCATTTGGGTGTCCTGTTACTATCTTAAATATAATTAATAACCTAGGCAAGTTTGATGAGAAAGCAGATGAAGGTTTCTTTGTTGGATACTCTACCAATAGTAAAGCTTTTAGGGTATTCAATAAAAGAACTAGGCATATAGAAGAAAACCTGCATGTTAGGTTTAGTGAAACAACATCTAATGTTGCAGGGAGTGGACCTGAATGGCTGTTTGACATTGATTCATTAACCAAAAGTATGAATTATGAGCCAGTGATTGCAGGTACAACTAACAAGTCTGCAGGTACACAAGCTAATTCCAATGCAGGTACACAAGCTAAGGAGAATGAATCTGCAAAGGAGTTTGTCTTGATAGAGAAATGAAAGCTTGATCAAACTTTCAAGGCCAAAGAGAAAGAGGGCAAGAGTTCACAAGATGATGTTGTTCATAAAGATGTAGAAGGTGGGGATAAACCTTCTAAGGCTGATAATGTGGTTAATGAAGGACCACAAGTTGTTGATGAAGTGCAGAACAAGACTAGCAATAGTAACTTTGATTCTGCTGCTAAGCCTTTTGATCCTACTGATGCACCAATATTTCCTACTGCTGATGAAGATGGAAGATCCTTTGATGATGTTAACTATCCAAGTGACCCCAATATTCCTGGTTTGGTCAACATCTAGGCAGATATTGATGATGAAGTTCTGGATGGGTTTGGTGCAGAGGCTGAAATAAACAATATGGAGAATGCAATTCTTGTCAGTCCTATTCCAACCACAAGAATACACAAGGATCATCCAAAGGAGCAAATTATTGGAGATGTTCATTATGTTGTTCAAACAAGAAGTAAAACAAAAGGTTTCAGAGATTTGTTTGATCAAGGGTTATTTGCTCAATCTCTTCATCAGAGAAATAGCCACAAGGATCTAAAGAATTGTATGTTTGCTTGTTTTCTGTCACAAGTGGAACCCAAGAATACCTACAAAGCTTTATAAGATGAAAGTTGGGTTGAAGCTATGCAAGAGGAGTTGTTGCAGTTCAAGCTTCAAGAAGTCTGGACATTGGTTGATTTGCCTTCTGGGAAAAAGGCAATTGGTACTAAATGGGTGTTTAGATGCAAAAGAGATGAAAGAGGAATAGTGATCAGAAATAAAGCAAGATTGGTGGCTCAAGGATACACTCAGGAAGAGGGAATTGATTATGATGAAGTATTTTCACCTGTAGCAAGGGTAGAGGCTATCAGACTATTCTTGGCATTTGCTTCATTCAAGAACTTCACTGTGTATCAAATGGATATGAAGAGTGCTTTCTTATATGGGACAATTGATGAGGAAGTATATGTCTCCCAACCACCTGGTTTTGAAGACCCTAATTATCCTGATAGGGTTTACAAGGTGGAGAAAGCATTGTATGGCTTACATCAAGCTCCTAGAGCTTGGTATGACACCTTATCAAAGTACTTGCTAACCAATGGTATCAGCAGGGGAACCATTGACAAGACTTTGATCATCAAGAAAGACAAAAAGGACATCTTATTAGTACAAGTATATGTTGATGATATCATTTTTGGGTCTACAAACAAGGTGTTATGTGAGGAATTTGAGAAGCTCATGCATAGCAGATTTCAGATGAGTTCTATGGGGGAACTCACTTTCTTTCTGGGGCTTCAAGTTGAGCAGAAGGAAGATGGGATATTCATCTGTCAAGACAAGTATGTGACTGATATTTTGAAGAAATTTGGCTTTTCTGATGTGAAACCAGCAAAGACAACCATGGAGTCCAACAAACCTCTGATCAAGGATGAAGATGGGGGAGAAGTTGATGTGCACTTATACAGATCAATGATTGGTTCATTGATGTATCTAACTGCTTCAAGGCCAGACATTATGTTTGCTGTGTGTGCTTGTGCCAAATTTCAAGTGACCCCTAAAGTTTCTCACTTGAATGTTGTAAAGAGGATTTTTAGGTACTTAAGGAGTCAACCTAGGTTGGGCCTTTGGTATCCTAAAGATTCATCTTTTGATCTGGTGGCATACTCAGATAGTGATTATGCTAGAGCATGTTTGGATATGAAATCAACTACTGGAGGTTGTCAATTTCTTGGACATAGGTTGATCTCATGGCAATGCAAGAAATAGACTGTGGTGGCTAATTCAACAACTGAAGATGAGTATGTGGCTGCTTCTAGTTGTTGTGGACAAGTGCTCTGGATTCAGAATCAATTGCTGGATTATGGGTACAACTTTATGAACACCAAAATTTACATTGATAATAACAGTACAATGTGTATTATTAAAAATTGTGTTTTTCATTCAAAAACAAAACATATTGAGATAAGACATCACTTTATAAGAGATTCTTTTGAAAATAAATTAATTCAAATTGTTAAAATTCATACTGACAATAATGTTGCAGATTTGCTCACAAAAGGTTTTGAGGTGGGCAGATTTTAATTTTTAATTGCTAGTATTGGAATGATTAATCTTTGAAAATTTCTTATCTCTTTTTGTTTTTGTAATGTTTTGTAAGGATTTGTACTGTTATTAGACAATAAGTTATTTCTACTGCTTGCTATGATTTGTGTTTGGTTCTACTGTTAGTTATATTTAGTCATACTGCCAATTATTTATTCAATTGCTAAGTATAACTATGGATTGTGCTTATTGTGGAATATTATTTCTTGTGTTTTTGTGGTTTTGGACTAATCTTTTGCAGGATAAGTCAAAGGGGAATGCATGTCTGATGAGAAAAAGATGTTTGGAAAGATCAGCAGACATTCTACTGCTGGTTACAAAGTTTCTGCTGCTAGGCAAAACTTTCTACTGCTGAGGGTTCTGCTGCTCGCTTTGAAACTTTTAGGATTCTGCTGCTTGGTTTGAAAGTGTAGGGTCGGTTTTGTAAATTTGGCGCGAATAAAACCTAATTCGATCCAAACGGCTTAAAAACCTAATTGGATCTCAAAATTAACTTTGAGCGCCCAAAATTCAATTTTATTCAAACCCTAACATACTTTTTAACATCTGATTTGAAAAACCCCCAAAATCAAAACCCTAATTAACAATGGCGAACAGAACATTCTCCGATAACCACAATCAGGTTGCTTTTCTTCATAAGCCGCAAGAAGCTGAAGGTTTTGCTGAGGTAATCGACTTTCTTAATGCTACTCATATAAGGTATGCATTAACAGCAAACCCTCCTATATATATTTCTCACATGAAACAGTTCTGGTCTACTGCTAAGATCAAAACTAGAAATGGGGAAGAATATTTAAAGGCTGAGGTAGATGGCCAAAGGATAATTATCTCTGAATCATCTGTAAGAGAAGCTCTTCACTTTTCAGATGATGAGGAAATAACTTGCCTTGAAAATTCTATCATTTTTCAAGAACTTGAAACCATGGGATATGAGAAGAAAAATGAAGGTTTAAAGTTTTACAAAGGTCTTCTCTGTCCTCAATGGAAATTTTTACTTCATACCATTCTCCATTGTCTGAGTCCTAAAACTACAGGTTGGAATGAATTCAGTACAACTCAAGCATCTGCTATGATTTGTCTGGCCAAAGGACAACCTTTTAATTTTTCGGCTATGATAATGGATGTTTTGAAAAAGAATGTTTCTGGAAAATATTACATTTACCCAAGGTTTTTGCAATTAATTTTGAATAATCAATTTTCAGAACCTAAGGTACATAAAAATGTGTTTGGTTGCCCTGTGCTTCAAAGAAAATTGTTTTCATACTTAAAGAAGGATGGCAAAGGTTTCTCTGGGATTGTCACACCATTGTTCCCAAATATGTTGTTAATGGCTCATGTTCAGGGTGAAGGTGCTGAAAACACAACAGCTACCCATCACACACCCACCTCTGAAACATCATCTCCACACACTGAAAAGACCCAATCCCCTAGGAATTCACCAAATAAGAACACTGAGCACCCTCAGGCCAGTGTTAGGATGGATGCAGATGAGGCTGTCACAGGTGTGGGTGGTGACATGATGGAAGGGGCTAACACTACTGCTTCTGGCTTAGTAGCTGGGCAGGAAATGTTAACATAAGTAAGACCTCAACCATGGCAACATCTATTGTTGAAGGTTCTCATGAGCCAGAAACATATGATGGAAACCCCAGCCAAATGGCAAATATGGGGGGCTCAGGTGATCAAACCAGGTTTGATACTGAGTTTAGGCCCATTGATTCACCTCTCAGGGAAGGTAACACATCCCGAAGTGATGAGGGTAGGACTGAAACAAATGAATTGATGGACTCTCATGTACAAAAAGACAATGCCTATGATTCACCTCTCAGGGAAGGTCACACATCCCGAAGTGATGAGGCTAGAAATGAAACTGATGAATTGTTGGCATCACACAATGTACAAAATGACAATTCCAGTGATCCACCTCTCGGTCCAGGTAACGCAGGCCGAAGTGGTGAGGATAGCATGAAACTTATTTAGGAATTGATGACAAAATATACCAATTTGGAGGCCCAAGTTCTTGATCTCACACAAACAGTCAAAAATTTGAAGATGAGAGTGAAGCATTTGGAAGGTCAAAAGAGGTCAAGAACCAGGGTATTCAAAAGATTGCAAAAGGTGAGAACAGCACAAAGGGTAAGCTCTTCTGAAGACCAAAGTTTGGGGGAGGATGCTCCCAAACAAGGGAGGAATGTGGACAAGGTTTCAGGGGAGGCTACCAAGGATTCAGGGAAGGATGAGAATTTGAATGAAGAAAGTGCTGCTGTTGAGATGGAAATAGATGGTGGTGATAATGCAGATGGTTTTGTGGTTGCTGATAAAGAGTGAAATGAGGGTGTACTTGAAAAGTTAAAGACTTTGGGGCCCGAGCAGGTTATCAAGCATACTGAAGTTATGGTGGAAGCTATTAAAAGCTTGGGTAATAATGCTGCTCAAGTTCAAGAAGCTACTGCTGGTGAAAGTGTTGAAAAGATAGCTAAGGGTGATTCTGCTGCTGGATCAGAACATTCTGCTACTAAGGTTAAAGAAGCTACTGCTGAGTTAGAGCAAGTTCCTACTGCTGAGACTAAAGTTGATTCTGCGGCTGAGGAAATTGATGATGATGTTAGCTTGGCTCATGCTATATTACAACTGAAAGCTACAAAATCCTCAACACCAAAACAAGTACCTGAACCACAAACTAAAACACAATCCCAACTAGAACCACAATCAAAACAAAAGCAAGTAACACCACCACCTCCAAGAGTTCCTGTTAAAGGTGTAACAATTAGAGAACCTATCTCCTCCAAGAAACCTACTCAAACTCATACATATTCTTGAAAAGGAAAAGGCAAGATGGTTAAAGAATCTTAAACCTATCCTGCTGAAGTTCCCTTTGAGTACTGGCCAAAAGAGGTTCAAAAAAAGTATAATGAAGAAGCTGCAAGGAAAATTCAAGCTGAGTATGAGGAAGAAAATCTACCAGAACTTGAAAGACAAAGAAAGCATGAAGAAGATGAGGCCAAAACAAAAGCTGCATTGGATGCTTGGGATGAGGAGATGATAAGGTGTGAAGCTGATATGGAGTTGTTGAAGCAAGTTAAGGAGGAAATACAAGAAACCTTTACTGAAGAAGAAAGGGATATATGGTTAAAGAAATTCACAGCTGAAATAAAGAAATGGTTTCTTGCTAAGAGAAAGAAGAAAAAGATACTCAGACCACCAACTTACAAGCAAATAAGAAAGTTTCAGGAGTAATACTTGAAGAATATGAAAGGATGGAAGCTTGTGCAGTTGAAGCCATACACAGATGATGAAGTTCAAAAGAAGTTTGAGAGTGCTAAAAGAGAGTTTGAGAATTTCATGCCAATGGGGTCTGAACTTGAACAAGAAATTATTAAAAAGAGGTTTAAGAAGGTGGAGAAACCTGAGGTTGAAAAAGAAAAAGTGAAAGAAAAGGTTGATGTTGAAAAAAAGGTTGAAGAAAAAGTTGTGAAGGAAGAAGAGAAAGAGACTTCTGGTACTGGTGTGAAGAGAACATGAAGATTTTTAAAAAGTGTTGGAAGGAAGAAAAGAAAATCTAATAAGTCTAAGGCAGTTATGGAAAGTTCTGAGTCTGAGAGTGAAGAAATAGAGAAAACAGAGCAATCAGAGCAGTTCTACAAGGAAACAATTGAGTTACAACAAATGACTAGAATTGTGGATAATGATGATGATATATTTGCTGACACTGTTCCTTTGCAATCAAGAGCTCATATCATTGGATGAAAGGTTGGATATGAAGGAAAGAGTCCTTGGTGGGAGATCAACAGAGCTGGTGGAAAATCTCAAAGGTTTGTGTCATTTAATCAAATGTTAAGAAACTTTAATAGAGAAGATTTAGAAACCTTGTGGAGACTGGTCAAGGAGAAGTATGGAGATTCGAGGCCTGGAAATGAGTTGGATAGAGTACTCTGGGGAGATTTAAAGATTATGTTTGAAATAGATCTTGAAGACAGAGTTTGGAATGAACAAGCTAAAAGTACTAAACTGACTGTTTGGAGACTGTTTGAATCATGTGGACTTCATAATATTGAAATGATAGGAGGAGTTCAACTTTACATGTTGGTTGAGAAGGATTATCCTCTTGCTAGAACTACACTTGAGATGATGGTTGATGGAGATATTAAACTTCATGTAGATCGTTGGAATCAAATGGTTATTGATCTTATCAGAAAGATGCAAAGACAACTCTACGGGGAAAATTATATGACTAAGATGAAAAAGAAGAAGTAAGTATTTGGAAGCATCCTGGCTTAAAAGAAACTTGATGATTTTGGGAGAAAATATCAAGTTTAGGGGAGGATTGTTGGGTTTTAAGATGCTGCTGCTTCAGATTGGATAATACTGCTTATGTATCTTAATGGAAAATACACTAAGTATGATTCTACTGCTAGGCTTAATCATACTACTGCTGGTGTATTTTATTCTACTGCTGGAGTTACTGAGAAGATCAAGGAAATAAGCTAAGTAGATACTACTGCTTAGGCATCGAAGATACTACTACTAGAGTTAGTATTCTACTGCTTATTAGATAACTATGTATAGTATGTTTGGATAATTATAGAATAGATACGAAAAGATTATTCTTGTATAGAAAGCTATTGTAACCGACTAGGACTCCTTAGTCTATAGAAGGAGGATCTAGGGTTAGAGTTTAGCATACGTATTATTGCTAAGTCGAATCACTTCAAGGTTTTTGTAACCCTGTTACTTTTGAGTAACCGTATTAATATATTGAAGTGTTTGTTGAGAGAATTCGATTGTGTTCATAATTCTTCTTAAGATTAAATACTAGATTCCGCATAGTGTTTAATAATCGTTTCAAGAACAGTTTCTATACTTATTGTTTTAGATCTATATCTAAGATAATTAACAAGATCAATAGCTCAACTGGGATCAACAAGTGGTATCAGAGCTTGTGATCTAGAGACTGACATCAAGAAGAATTTTTGTTAATTAAGATCTGTTCATCATCAACTGAAGTATGAGCTCTGAAACTACTCATATGGTGACTGCATCTAAGGTGCCAATGCTCAAACCTGGTGAGTATGAGCTCTGGAAGATGAGGATTCAGCAGTACATAAAGATGCTTGACTACTCCATGTGGGAAGTCATTCAGAATGGGGATACTTTACCTGCTAAGGCTGCTAATGGGACAAATTTGCCCATTAGAACTGCTGAGGACAAAGCTCAGAGAAGATTGGAGATAAAGACTTACAATATTCTTTTGATGGGGATACCGAAAGAATATCAATTGAGTTTTAGTTACATACAGAATGCTAAGTCCTTGATGGAAGCCATTGAACTCAAATTTGGTGAGAATGCAGCCACAAAGAAGTCAAGGAAGAACTTGTTGAAGCATCAATTTGAGACTTTTGTGGCCTCAAGTTCTGAAAACATTGATGCCACTTATGATAGACTTCAAAAGTTGGTTAGTCAGTTGGCACTCAAGAAGGTTCCAGTGCCTAAGGAAGACATCAATCTCAAGTTTATCAGAAGCTTATCATCTGAATGGAGCATGCATACTTTGGTATGGAGAAATAAGGAGGATTTTGAAACAATGACTTTGGATGATTTGTACAACAATCTAAAAGTGTATGAACCTGAAGTCAAGGGATCATCCAGTTCATCTTCTAGTGGACAAAACCTAGCATTTATGTCCTCAAACAACAAGGGTTCTGGTAGCTCTCAAGAAAACTATTCTGCTGCTGGGCATGTAGTTTCTACTGTTGGTTCAGCTACTAGCCCAAATAGTGACAACATCAGTGATGCTGCTATTTGTGCCATTTTGGCTGATCTTACCACAAGTACTTCTGTTACTGATCAGGACTTGGAACAAATAGATCCTAATGATCTTGAGGAGATTGATTTAAAGTGGCAGATGGCTATGCTAACCATGAGGGCTAGAAGATTTTTGAAGCAGACTGGTAGGGAACTCAAGTACAGAGGACAAAACAACAATGTGGGGTTTGATAAGTCAAAAGTTGAGTGCTACAATTGTCAGAGAAAAGGACATTTTGCAAGGGAATGCAGAGCACCCAAGAAGAAAAATAGAGAATGTAAACAGTAGAAACTTCCCCTCGAGTGATGCATGTGTGTAAAATGATTCTTCAAATCTGTAGGCTTTATATATAGTTGAAGAAAACTAATCATTACCAATTTGATGCTGAAGTAGAAGAAACCAACCTTGTGTCTTATGTCTTGTACTTAATACAACTTCAAACGTATACTTCACGTATAGGGAGACCGCAATCTCTTGACAATAATCACTGAGCACAATAACGTAACTCCTTCAAGTGTTTTATCAATTTGTAGTCACTTGAACGAACAAACAAGTCATCTTTAAATGTTGTCAGCCATTTAAGATATGATAAGAAACAACCTTGAAAAATTCCACTGCATCATCAAATAAGCAACAAATACTCCTCTTCGCCAATAAGAAAATTAAACCAAGCCTTTAAAAATGTTTAAGAGCAATTAAAAACGAATTCCAAACTTCATCATGTGTGTGAACCAATAACCTGTGTGTGTGATCACCATATAAATCGAGAACCAAAGTAAAAACAATCTCATATCAGCTTCCCCTTACTCCTCGTAACACATGCAACTAGCAACAGTATCAATTATGTACGCCCATCCGTAGAAACTCATAATATGAGCAGCAGTATTATAAAGCTAGCACCAGAAACTTAACGCTAGCAGTAGTATCAATAAAGCTCAGCAGTAGAAACCAATAAGCATAGAAGCAAATAAAAAATACCGAGCAGTAGAATGATCAAAAGCTAACAGCAGTACAAAAATTCTCGAACAGTACAAAGTTTCTTCAACTTGGGTAGCAGTAGTAAATTCGATATGCAGCAGCATAATCCAAATCGTAGCAATATTAATAATGAGAGCAGCACCTTACTCCATCATATATCAGAACAAATCTTCGATGTTCCACCATAAAAACGATTCTCATGATCATTAAAATAATAATCCAACTAGTAGTAGCCCCACAATCGAATTCTTTCATAATCAGAAAACACAAACAAACACTTCACCGACCCATTAATTCGTTAGTACGAGGATAAAAGAATAATCAACATCATACGACAAATTAAATGCGAGCGGTACTAGATTATTAACCCATATCCACTTTGCAAAAGACGAATAGAATTTAATATCTATCACCGACCAATTGATTGAATTCATTCCGATGTATTCTTTGTCACATAGAAACAAAAAGATCGATACCCTTTAAAAAAATACGATTAAATAAAACCTTTTAAAAGTCGATCATCAAATCTTTTCCATAGCTGCTTCTTCTTCGACAGTAAGAACCTTGTAACATCCCTAGATCGAGAGCCCCCCTCTCTGATACCACCTGATAGAACTTATGCACGCCATTATCTAATAAGTTCTTGGACCGTTTTGGACTCTAGGTTATTTAGACCTTGATCTAGGATAAACAATAACAATGATAATATATGCAGCGGATTAAGAACAAATCAAAGTTATTGACACAAGGTTTCTTTCACAATCACCTCCAATTATATTAAGAACAATATAACGTGTTATCTAAACTATAACAAGGATAAAAGACATCTTTGATCTTGGGGGTAACTAACTAGTTCTAGGCGTTTACAATGAACTACGCCCTAGAACACACACACACCTTTAGACTACATTGTGGAAGACTTAGATGAAACCTATGTACCCCTGATCTCTTTATATAATAGATGATCTAGGGTTTACAGAAGATATATACTAAAAATAAAAGATCTCGTAGTAATCTTTTCTTTCTTTTGAACTTTCATCTTTTGTCACTTTAAGCCCTTTTGTTTCATTCTTCTATTTACTTTGTCTCATCAAATCAAGAATCCCAACAATAAACTTATGAAACATATAAAATACATAAATAAACATATAATTACAGAAGTATAATGAAAGTGTGAGTGATTGGTTCCTTACAAGGATTGATGAATGAAAACAAGGATCAAGAACAAGAACACTAGTCCTAACAACCACCAATCAACAAGTCTCCAAAATTTTGACACCAAAGATCAATGGACACTAGATCAAAGAGGAGAGAAAGAATAAAATGATAAATATTTTTGGTCATGAGATCTATCTTGCATGCCTTGTTGGTCGTGAAGTGTGGTGGTGTAAGAAGAGGAAGGAAAATGAGGACAAGTGTGTAGAGTTTGAGACAAGTGGTATGTAAAGCTTGTAAAGAAGAGGACAACACATCAATGACTCATGAAGACACTCACTAGAGGAGGGAAAAACAAGGATGTAAGGGTAATGGGAGTTTAGTGGTTTATTTTTGTTTTATTTGAAGTGTTATAAGGTGTATTTTGATCTCGGTAATTGAAAATTTGTAGTTTTTAAAACGCGAAATGTAAAACCGGGTAGTATAGAAATCTAAAACATATAAAAATTTTAAAACTTATTAATATAACCTATTTTAGTATTTAAGATGTGTCATGAGTTTGTTGGGATGATAAAACGTCGTTAAAACATAAAAACATAGGCTGAAAACGCGAAAAAAAAATTCAAAATGTGCAAAGTTTAACTAAAAATGCAAAAGTAAAAATGGGATATTTATATTATGATTGTAAGAAACAAAAATGCATAAAAATAGTTATACTGAGTATTTTCAGGTGTCGGTTTGAGTTAAATGTACGTTTAACGTTGTACACGGAATAACCTATCTAGTTACCCGCAAAAATAAATTTACTTAAAATAAAATATTATGTAAAATTAAATAACTAAATAATGACCTCAAAATTGTGAATTGTTACAGTGACTCTGGAAAAATTACGGGTGCGTGTTACGACGTACGCGGTTTAATTCTCTCGGTAAATGAAATTTACTTAAAATATGATAATAAGTAAATATAAATAGTAATTTAATGATCTGAAATTTTCACGGGTGTTACATTATACCAATCTGTCACACCTGCAAAATGTCACAGTCGGGAAGGTAACCGGGAGCGTGAAGTTCATAGCACAAAAACAAGATATAAAGAACAACCTCTACATGAGTCGTTTGTAAAATACACATTCGATTGAGTAAATATGTTTTAACAAGGTTAAGTTTTAAAAGTACACATCACAAATGAAAAGAGTTTTAAGTCCACATCAAATGTCATAATAATGCAAGAAATCTTCATGATTGTGAGAATGCAAGATATGACTCTATAAGTAATGCTCCAATGTAAACCAAGAGATTAATGACATGAGAAATACATGCTAAAACGTCAACATAATGTTGGTGAGTTCATAAGTTTAAGTAAATGTAAAAGTGGACCACAAAATTTCCGGGTGTGAATATTATAACAAATACAATATCACAAAAAGTATTACTATTGCACTAACTCATGACCCCGAAGCCTTAACCTATTCAGTATATATATAAGTATGCTCCTGTAGGTGTCTTGCCATTCACCAAAAGTTCTACAAATGATATGCGTCCGTTTGACCGGTACCTCCGGTCAAGTAATCTATACTTACCTGGACGGGGGTGTCAACCCAATAGATCTATTTGCAACATTCGTGCTTACAAGTAATTAACGGTTCATGATTATGGGAACTTAACGGAAATAGTGGTAACTTAGGCAATCCGTAAATGTTTTCATGTATTTATGTCCGTAAGTAAAAGCAAACAACTTATTCTCACTCCAAAGTATTTCAAAACGAGTATAAAGTAGTAAACATGGGGCTATGAAACTCACCTCAACAAGTTGTGAATACGGGAAAGTATAAGGTAAGTTCAACTAGCAAAATCCTAACCGCGACCTAGATAAATAAGTTGTCTTAGGAATGTTATGACATGTGCTAAATACATATGAGTTTTATAAAGTTTTATCATTTTTATATACTTTTAGTGAAGTTTTATAAAGTTTCGTAGGTCAAATCGTTTAAGAAAAACAAGTAAAATGCATTTTTTGATCCTAAAAACTATTAAATGTTGATGAGTTTACATAAATCACGACCTTAAATGGGCGTTACTTCTTTGTTTCATGCCCGTTTTTGTCCATTCAACTCCCTAAACGTAGGTAAAAATATACACTTTCAAGAAATCAAGGCCTTGGTTTGTGAAACATATTTTATGTGCCGATTTATACACATTTACAGCCTAACATGCTGTTACAATTTGTTTAGAAACGTTTCCCGACTTCAACGGACTATAACTCACTCGTTTTTCATCCACTTTTTAAAATTCACGTTCCTAGAGTTAGCTCTATGTATTAACTTTCCAACAAGTCCAATTAGATTTTCCAGGTGGAGTTGGTCCTTCATTTAGGCATTTTGTATCGAGTAATCAGATTTAAAGCTTTTCTGACAACCAGTTTCTTATAAAATATTAAAAATACTTAAAAAATTCTAAAAATTATAAATTTGGTTAGGAACTACTTAAGACCTATATATAGCTATGGTTCAAAGGAATTTGGACCATAATTATTTTAAAGTAGTTTTCAATAGTTCCTAAGTCGACGAAAAATAAGGACAGGTTTAGGGTTTGGTTATACTAACTTTTAAGCAACTTTCAACACAACAAACATATAGTGGTGATATGAAATCAAGCATGGAAATGTACCCGTAACGACATTAGGTTCCTCACGAGCTTCTCCTCCTCCCAATACATAACCTCTCCCACGAGCTCCTCCTTCATTCTGACTTCATCCTCCCTGATTTCCTCTACTCTGGTTCTTCAGCTTTTGGCGATCACTCTTGTAATTCCCTGACACCCCACATTCAAAGCATGTCACCGGGGTTAAAACACAAGAGAAAAAGGAATAGAAGAAAATAAAGGAGAAAACTCACCCCCTCCGTCCATCACTATTTCGGGAACATAATCGGCTTCCTTGCGACGAATCAGATGAACCTGCTACAAAACACCTTCGTTAAAAGGTTTTTGGAAAACACTTATATCCTACAACCTATTGAAAAGTTGCTTAGGATCACCTTTAGGAATAGGGAGAAGACCAGGATCATCATCCAGGATGACATTTTGACTCAAGCCAAGAAGAGAAAAAGGCAAGTCGCTTGGATGAACGTCAACCTAAATCTAATTCTGGTGCCAACTGGAGAAACCCTTGGAAGTAGCCTCAATATGAAAAGTACTGACGGCCTGGGACCTTTTCTCAAAAGTATACCAAGAATAAACTTATATCAACAAAAATCAAGAAGATTCGATGCAAGACCAAGAAAATGACAAACTACGAAAAAAGTGTTAATCTTTTGCACCGCAGTGGGGTATAGTTGAGATAAACTGAAATAATAAAAATTAAGAACTTCATAGTAAAAATCGTAAAGGGTAAAACGAAGATTACAGTGAGTTATATACTCAAGGTACAGCGCCACTGTAGCACGAGTAGGAGATACATCCGCCCGATCATCCGCGGCTGGAGGCTGTGGATTATACAAACTAAGCCAGGGAAAATTATCCTTAAATTAATCAATCTTTTTCTTCTTTGCCAAATTGCCACAAGCAACAGACTTATCGGGCTGAGACATAATGGAAACCAAAACAAAAGCGAATAAACCCCCTAAGAAGATTTAAAGGGGAACAAAATTACAAACCTCTTCTCTCCATGACTTTCTTTGCAAAGGTTGAAAAAAGCAGACATGAAAGAATAACCGCTTGTAGAAAAACAGATATACACTCTTGCTAATCAAATTATAAAAGCCCAATGAGGAATGGCCAGGAAAACACGCAATGAACATGCAGGCAAGAGGAAAATACACAACTAACACCTCAAGGAAAGTTTCGAGGAAAATCAAAAGGGAAACTTTGTAAAAGACAAAAAAAAAAAAAAAAAAAAAAAAAAAAAAAAAAAAAAAAAAAACCCAAGGCATTAAAATCACACAACCTGGAAAAGGTAAATCTAAGTTCTTGGGCCCGCAACCCCAAGCAGAGGACAAAAGGAAAACATCATAATGACTCATGATACAAGCTATACCATAGCCTGGAACCCTAAAAAATGAGGCAAATAATTATGATAACTCGCCATATCATGAGTCCATCAACGTATTTCTCTGAGCAGTCAAATACACTAAAAATTGACTGGGGGGACTTGAGAGCATATAGGACCATCAACCCAATAGAATAAGGTCCACAAGCCCTAACTAAGCCCAACAACGGCTACAACTCATCATACTATGCCTTGGAAACGAACACTCAGGCTAGGCTCGCATGCTTGCCAAACACTCTTAGGCAACGAAAGTACTGGAAACCCTTCCCAGGAACATTGCAACCATCAAACATTTGACACTACCTTACTTGCTGAATAAGTAGTGTTACAAAATGATGCATGGATCATTACATGCATCTAGTGAGACTAAAGGAAGCACGCTACGTGTCATTCCTGAAGTGTTACCGAGTGAATTGTCACTATTCACTCCGGCTACTCCGGAAGTGTTACCCTAGCTCGTGACTCTGGTCACACCTAGGGGTCCTTACCGAACGTGGGAAACCAAACCGGATAGCCTCCTCAAACCTTTAACACCTACTTTACGTAAACAATTACACCTTATTTATATCATACCCTCATTTAACCATTTTCACACAAATTTCTTACTTCTCTTTACCAAAAAACACATGCTTGTAAACTATGGATCCGAATGAAAATGTTGGTTACAACTCTGATGAAGATGACATTTTCTTTTTGACGCAAGCGTATCAGTATCACCAATCGTTGCAACAACAACAAGCTAAAACTTCCCGCTTGCGCAATCCGATATACCGTTAACGTGATGTTGCTTAAGCACGTTTGTTGGCCGACTATTTTGGTGGTAATCCAAAATATCCAGAGGCGTATTTTATACATCGATATCTATGAGCCAGAAACTATTTTAAAAGGTATTGAAACTTATACTTATGATCCTCTTCCAGGCCATTTTAAATTATTTGAAGTCCGACCCGATTTTACGAGTCAAATGAGTTTTAGTGTTATTATGAAATGCACTTTCGCCATACACCATTTGACATTCGACACAATACCTGATGCTTTTGATGAATATATACAAATGGGTGAACTTTGTGCACACGATTGTGTAGATCATTTTACTACGTACAATATTGATTTGTGCATGCCTGGGTTTTTAAGGAGCATGTGTGAATAACGATAGTAGCATTTTAGATAATTCTATGTTATTCAACAACCATCTGCATAACATCGCCCCTCTGGCTCCTTTTGAGTACGTACACCTAGCTGACATGATTTACTCACAGTTGACAACTCTTGTCACATGATTTACGATGGCACGAGACGAGAAACATGGATTATTTAAAATGTGCCAAGAAGATGCATGAAAGGATTTCGAACGAGCTTTTGGTGTCCTCCAAGAAGTTGGGGAATTATAGAACAACCAGCTTGTCAATACCATGTCAACAAGATATGCATAATCATGTATACTTGCATCAGATTGCATAACATGATTTTGAAAGATCAAAAGTTTGCGATAAGTGAATTCAACGAGTTATATATTAATCCGAGACCAAATATACCATTTACTTGGATTGAGGGATGCGAAGTACAACGACGGGAAGCCAAAAAATTACGCGATAAAGAAACACACACAAGTCTTCAACAATATATTATAGAGCATATTTGGCAATAACATCAACGGCAACAAAATTAGTTTATTTGATGTAATTTTATCTTCTCGTATTTTATTTTATTTTATTTATTTATTTATTTATTTTTTTAATTTTTGTATTGTAACTTGTATTTTTATTTAATGAATGAAAAATTAGTTTGTTTGAAAAAGTAGAAAATAAAATAAAATAGTGGGTCCCAAAAAATTGGTGTTAATGATGTTACTAGTAAAAGGGTATTTTGATGTGTTGGTGTTAAAAGTGAAGACACTAAAAGTGCGTTTGGTTCGCAGTATGTTTTGAAAGGAATTGTAATATGTCAAAGGAATTGTAATTTGAATGAATTGTAATTCAAAGAGTTGTAATGTGTTGTAATTGTAATATGTATGAATTGTAATTGATGTTTTCTGTCACTGTGTTTGGTTGGATCTCAACGTAATTGTAATTCGAAAAATTTATAAAATTTCAAAAAATTTATAAAAATTCAAAAAGATTTATAAAAATTCGAAAAATTTATATAAATTCGAAAAAATTTATAAAAATTCCAAAAATTTATAAAAATTTAAAAATTTAAAAATTTATAAAAAATTTATAAAATTTAATAAAAATTTAAAAATTTGAATTTTTATAAAATTTTTAAATTTTTTAAATTTTTATAAATTTTTTATAAAATTTTTTAAATTTTATAAATTTTTTATAAAATTTTTCGAATTTTATAAATTTTTTATAAAATTTTATAAATTTTTTATAAAATTTTATAAATTTTTCGAATTTTATAAATTTTTTATAAAATTTTTAATTTTTTAAATTTTTTGAATTTTTAAATTATTAAATTTTTATAAATTTTTTGAATTTTTATAAATTTTTTCGAATTTTTATAAATTTTTTCGAATTTTTATAAATTTTTTGAATTTTTATAAATTTTTTGAATTTTTATAAATTTTTTCGAATTTTTATAAATTTTACAACGTAATTCAAAACTTTCCATCCAACATCATATGTAATCTGAATTCCCTCCTTTGATGTAATTGTAATGTCTGAATTACAATTACAACGCAAACCAAACAGCCTACGTAATGTAATCTGAATTACAATTCCCTCCATTCTGTGAACCAAACAGCCTACGTAATGTAATCTGAATTACAATTACATCCAATTACGCCAGATTACGGCGAACCAAACGCCCCCTAAGGTGATACTAAAGTAGCACAATTTTTTTGTGTTAATGACGTTTACACACTTAGCAGTTAGCACTCTTGGAGTACTTGTCATTAATTGCTTTAAATAAACTAGAAACATTTGCTAAATATGAATCGAAGTGAATGCATTTTGAAATAATTTGATTCGTGCATTTAACTCCACAATGTAGTTTGCTTTTTATGCGCCGAAAACAAATAAAAATTGAAGGGCGTATCTTAATGCTAATGGGCAGGGCCAATTTATGAAGTATGAATGCAAAGAACAGGAATACCGTTTAAGGTTGACCGCTATAATTCATAACCAAAAAAATCTTTTAGTAGGGAACTTTAATATCGTGAAATGTAAAGGATGTCAAGACAAAAGAAATAACGTTGTGGAAAACTCACAACTTCAAACACTTACTGACGTGAGTTTTAGGTTATAAACTTGAATATTTGATAAACAGGGTTAAAAAAAAAAAAAAAAAAAAAAAAAAAAAAAAAAAAAAAAAAAAAAAAAAAAAAGGTAATTGATAAAATAAAGTTGGTAGTTTTGACATTAGTTAATGGATTCAGTTAGCTATCTAGAGTTGTTCACTTGTTTGGCAATAATGAGTGGAGATGTTAGAGAAATTTGTATCTCAGACTCTTCAAAGTAATAGGTGTGTTGTTGGAGGTTAATATTGAAAAGAGGTAAATGAGATATAAAGATATGTAACTTATTTTTAATCAGAGGATTACTTACGAATAGCGATCAATGTATAAATTTGTGTGTGCATTTTTTTTTTATGTATATATGGGTGTAGTTTAAAGTGAGAATGAAGAAATTAATGGTTTAAATTATAATTTAGTATTCAAATATAACATGTTACATTGACTTTTTTTTTTTTTTTTTTTTTTTTTTAATAAAATGTATTTTAGTATAACTATATTACTCATTTTTTAAGTTTTAAGCAAATCTGTTTTCTATTTACATTACATTTTTTGTTAATATTTTACTTTTGAAACCTTTAGCCATTACTTTGCCATGTGAATTTATTTACACATTGATATAATGATAATCATATCGAGATAGGGCTCAAATTGACTTGTATGTTCAACACTTTTTGTTAAAAGATAGTAAATACTTTTGGAGTCGAGTTATTTTAGAAACCAAACATTCCTCACATACCAAGGGACTCATCCCCACCATCCATCTAAAAAGAAATCAATGGTTGAGATTAAAAGCATTTAATATTTCACCCATTTTTTATAATTTAAATATCTCTTAAACCGTTAATCGTTAAGCGAAAATAATTACACCATCGCGACAAGCATTTAATTATCTTTCTATAGACGGGCATTTTGATATACTTTCGACAAAAAAAAAAAATTCATTTTTTTCACTTTTTTTTCGTAGCCGAAAAAATCATATATGATATATCATATATGATATTACATATCATATATGATATATATGATATATCATATATGATATATCATATATGATTTTTTCGGCCACGAAAAAAAACGTAAAAAAATGAAAAAAAAAAAAATTGTCGAAAATATATCAAATTGCCTATCTATAGAAAGATAATTAAATGCTCGTCGTAACGGCATATTTTTTTTCGCTTAACGATTAACGGTTTGAAAGATATTAATATTTGAAAAAAAAGGATGAAAGTGGGTTTTTTAAATTGTTGGGATTAATCTCATCCATTAGATCAAATAAAGATGGAGGGTGGAGATTAGTCCCTTGGTATGTAAAAAAAGTTTGGTCCTCAAATGATCTTAAATACTTTTGTGTTTTAGTTGTAACTCAACCTAATTCGGATACCTTTTTTATACTATTTGCTCACTGAAAAACGACATAAAATGATGGGTATCTAAACAAAAAAGATAATTATCATTCAAAGTATTAGGAGATTTTAAGATAAGAACTTATAAATCTAAAAGCTAAAAAATAATCAAAGTTAATGATATACTTACACGCTCAATGTGTGTGTCTCTACTAAAGGACAAAAACAACATCCTAAGATTGCTACTCCACTCGCTTCTCGCTTGACGGTCAAGACAAAACTTTGATTTACCTCTTTTTTTTATAAACAATTTTTCATGTTAAATTTCATTTACAAATAATTCCTTTTAGACAAAAATATACCGTTGGTTCCTAAACTTGCCAAAAAACATTGTCGGGGCCCGAAAGTTAGCATTTTCGTCGCCGTAAGTCCTTTTTTAAAGTTTTTGAGGCCAAATGCGTCCCTTGACCCGTAATACTCTGGTCAAACCCGTTCCTTTCCATTTCATTTTGTCTTTAGTCCGAGGGCATAATCATCATTTCGCAATTTTGCTTATTTTATTAAACCTGTGAGTACCACACGGCTTATGTGGTTGCTACAGTAGTTTTAAGATATTAAAAGCTAAACTTTTTCACCACTCATCCCTAAACTCTCCTCTCTCTCATAAAATCTTATCTTTAATATTTCCGATCAAATCTTAATAATGATGTGTTGTGGTTGTGCTAGGCGGGCGGTCGTAAGGACCTGCAGGAACAATGTTAACGCCGGATGGCGTTACTATGGTTGTCCAGTTGAGGTGCGTTAATGGTTGTGTTTTTTTTTAGTTAAAATGTTATGTTTATAGTTTAATCATGGTTTAAGTGTAATGGATGTTTTAGCTTAAAAGTTTATTTTCAAGTTATGAGTTTAAGCTTCAATGTGATCCCCAACTTTTGATTTTTGCTTTTTAGGGATCAAGATGCCCACTCAATGGGTGGTACGATCCACCCATGACACTGAGAGCAAGGGAGGTGATCCTCTACTTGCGGGGACACCTTACTGGAATGAGGTGGCATTACAAGAATGCCAAGCCGACCTCATTGCTGAGACACTGGAGGCTGTCAACGCGGTCGACAGGGCAAACGAGCTAGAGGTTGCTCACCAAGCATCCCTAGCTAATCTCCTACTTGAGAAGGAGAAAGTTTCCTGTTTAAGGAACTTCTGTGTTTTCTCGTGGATAGTCATCATTTTCGTTTGTCTATGGTTTATTTAGTGGGTTTAGAAACTCACTGGTTTTTTTGTTTTGGATCCCTTCTATAAACTAGATGTTATGTACAGTAAGTTGTAAGGTGTGTTTAGGAAGCTTCAATGTTGGTTAACTACTAAAAAGTCTTGACTTCATCTACTTTGGTCCTTGGCTAACAGTATAAATATTATAATTCCTTTTATGGTTTTGTCATTGTACTGTGCTGCCTTTATTGGTTTATTAATAGGTCCTTGCCCAAAAATGCATTTACTTACATGAATAGCCAAACAAACATGGCTTGACTTGGTTCATAGCTTTGAAGGTCTCTCAGATACTAAGGAAAACAGGATTATGGACCTGAAACTTGAGTATAACACTTTTAGGGCCAAAGACTTTGAAAGTCTCTCTCATACCTATACCAGATACAAGACCGTGATAAATGAACTATCAAATGATGGTGTAGTTTTGTCTAAGCATGAAATCAATGTTGGCTTTGTCAACAGTCTCCCTGAGAAGTGGTTAAACTTCTTTCAGGGTCTTATGAATGCTAATCACATTCAAACCCTTGAGCTCCCTGAGATCTATGGGAAGTTTGTCTATGAAGACAACTTAATCTCAAGGAGATACCCAGACTCAAAGAAAGCTCTTGAGACCAAAAAGACCCTGACTACCTTACCCTTATCCACTGCCTTTTATTCTAATGGTGTTGTGCAGGATTTCCAAGAAAATTCTGATGATGAGGCTGATGAGAGAACCAGTGAGGAGTACCTTAATGATTTACACTTAGAATTTCAAGAAAGGGCACTCCATGCTAATTCAAAACGTTTTATCAAAAGAAATCAGTCAAACTTTTCTAAAGCAAAAGAAAATGAAGCCACTGAATGTTTCAAATGTGGCAAAAAGGGTCACTTTGCAAAAGACAGTTTTTCTAAAACCATCTCAGAACCCTCATATAAATTTACTGGAAATAGTTCTTCTTCAGGAACTAGCAAGTTTCAACCAAAAATGCTTCAGTCTACCCAACATTTTCAAAACAATAATGTTCAAAATGATCAAAAAGACTTTGAAGCTAAAAATAGAAAATCTAAGGCTAAACTTGCTCTCTTTAAGGCCACTCCCTCAATATCTCAGGCTGCTCAACCCTCTAAACCTGTTCAAACACAGAACAAGGTTCTTGTAGCTGAAGCCTATGACTGGGATGAAGAAGAGGTCTCCTCAGATGATGAAGAAGTAAGGGTCAGTGCACTGATGGCACTTTCAGACAATGATCAGCTGGCTGTTGGAAAAAGCCATGCAAGAAATGAAAAGTAGGTCAACATCACCATGAAAAAGGTAAATATTTTACTTTCTATGGATGATGATTCTGATTGGCAATCTTACATGAATTTCATTAATGTTGATCTTAAGTTTGTAGAAGAGCAAAGACTTAATTTGCTTTCAAAATATAACAATCTTGTTCAAGAATTAAATAAGTGTATAGATGAATTGCTTATCTTAAAACAAGCCAAGTTAGAAGCTGTTACACCTCAAATTCAAAACACTGAGATTTTGAAACAAAATCAAGCTCTTCAAAATGAACTTAACAAAGAAAAGGCTGTCATTGAAAGCTGGACTAAAAAGAATCCTAAAGTCTATGAAACTGTTAGTCTTATTCCTAGTACTAACAAGAAAGTTATAGGAGAATTCCAACTCACTGAATCCGCCAGTGAGAGTCATAGTGAAAAGGCCTTTATTCCAACTGGTATATCTTTTGAGCAAGAAATGGTACCCAAGTCTAGTAACTGGATTATAAGAAACAACCCAGTCAGTAAGTTACCTAACTTTGAGACTGGAAAAATCTTGCAACCTGAAAGTCAGGCCATAAAAGATATGCTTGGACTCACTGATAACCTCAGTAATACTGAGCCTGTCAATGAGTCTGAATCAGAATCATAAACACCACTCCCACCTCTGAAAGTCCTTCAGGGAGTTGCACCATGTTCAGACCTTACACCATTAGTCTACTCTCAGCATTCTCCAAAGGAGAAGTCAGGAATGGGAAAAACCATCCTAAAAAGGCCCACACCTGAAGTCTCAGTTCCTACTGATAACTCAACAACTTCAGTCCCTACTGAGGTAAAAACTGAAAGCCCTGATTCAAAATATGATCAGTTGGCTGAGCTTGTCAGGAAGCTGAGTGAGAAGATTGAATCTTCTGAGAAACCTCCTCAATCTAAGATGAAGGAACTCAAATCAACCTCCTCAAGCACCACCAAAACAAAACCCTCAAAACCTCAGCAAAGATGTGAACTGTGTAACTATACAAATCATTCCACTAATGATTGCTATAGAATCCTCTTTTGCATGGTATGCAAAAAGGAAGATCACAGAACTTCTGATCACTTGTCATACACAGTCACATCCAAAGCTGCAAACTTTAAAGCACAGGCTTTTAAGTATCCCTCTGATTCTAAGCAGAAGCAAAAGGCTAAGCCTTTTTCACCTTGCCCACATTGTGGCCTCAATGACCACCTTCCTGATGATTATCTAATGGACACAAGTTGTGACATATGTGGAGATCCCACTCATGACACCTCAGGACATGAAAAGGTCATTCAGGCTAGAAGAGGAATCTCTAAGTCATCCTCTCAGTCTTCTGAGTCCACTTCTGCAATCAAGTGCAATATCTATGGTAGCTCAGTCCATACCACCACTGACCATGCATCAATTGTTACTTTTAAAAAGGCCATCAAAGCCAAGCCCTCTAAGAAGAGGGGTCCTAGAAAGAACTAACTCAGTTTACCATTTGTGCAGAGACATGCCAGGGAGCCAGTTTGGCATCTAGATAGTGGATGTTCAAGGAGCATGACTGGTGTGAAAGAGTATCTGCACAAATATGTAGAGGAACCAGGACCCAAGGTTGTATTTGCTGACAATTCATCATGTCTCACTGAAGGTTATGGTTCAGTAAACTGTAGTGGAATAGTCTTTACTAGGATAGCTTATGTCAATGGTCTTAAGTACAATCTAATCAGTGTCAATCAACTATGTGATGCAAAATACATAGTTCAGTTTGATGATAAGCAAGGTACCATCTTCAATGCAAATAAGGAAGTAGTCCTTATTGCACCAAGAAGACAAGATGTTTATGTGTTAGATATATCTACTCTAACTCAGAATGGAACTTGTCTCTTTGCTAAAGCCACTGAAACTCTCAACTGGCTTTGGCATAAGAGACTCTCCCATATGAACTTCAAAAACATAAACAATCTTGTCAAACAAAACAAGCTCCTTGGCTTACCATCACTTGTGTTTTCAAAGGATAAACCTTGCTCTGCCTGTGAAAAAGGTAAACATCATAGAGCATCCTTTAAAACCAAACAAAACTTCTCAATCAAAAGCTGCCTTCATCTTCTCCATATGGATCTCTTTGGGTCCATCAGTCCTAGATCCATTAATCATGAGAAGTATACTCTGGTTATTGTGGATGAATACTTAAGATACATTTGGGTTTACTTCCTGACCAAAAAGAGTCAGGCAGCTGGAACAATCATGTCCTTTGTCAGGAACATTGAAAACCAAAATGACATAAAAGTCAAACAAATTAGGACTGACAATGGGACTGAGTTCATGAACTTGAATGTTTCTGTGATGAGAAGGGAATTTCCCAAAATTTCTCCTCTCCCTACACACCTGAACAAAATGGTGTTGTTGAAAGGAACTATAGAACGCTCATTGAGGCTGCTAGGACAATGCTAAATGGATCAGTCCTATCCAAACACTTTTGGACTGAAGCAGTCAAAACTGCCTGTTATACACAAAACAGATCCATCATTGTCAAGAGACATAGCAAAACTCCTTATGAGTTATTCAAGGGAAGAATCCCTGACATCAGCTATTTTCATGTCTTTGGGTGTCCTGTGTTTATTCATAATCACAAGGATCACTTAGGGAAATTTGATGCTAAGGCTGATGATGGATACTTCCTAGGATACTCTCTTGTCTCTAAAGCCTTCAGGGTGTTCAATACAAGGAGACAACAAACTGAGGAAACATTCCATGCCACCTTTGATGAGAGTACTGAAGCAATCAGATTCTCAAACACCTCAGTGGAAGAGATAGGAATTGATGATTCATCAAGATATCCTCCTGGTGAATATCATCCTGATAGTACTCCTTCCACTCAATATCAAGCAAATGCTGATATCTCCTACTACATTGTCCCTCACAACCTTCCTCACCCAACCATCACTGAGTTTGTTGAAGCACAGACATGTACTGATGCAATCAATTAGTCTGAACAAAGTGCTCAGGAACCAATCAATCTCAGTGATCAGCCAAGTCAGTCAGACACTCAAGATCCTGAAGATCATCAAGTGTCTGCACCAGAACCTACATCTCCACCCAATCAGGCCTCCACAATTTCTAATCAATATCCAAGACCTCAGGACAGTTGGACAAGGTCTAAAGATATAGAACTTGTCCACATAATTGGAGAGCCTACTGAAGGTATGCTTACTAGAAGCATGGCTGCTAAACTAAAGGCAGCCTCAGACAATGAATGCGTGTTTGTGGATTTCATTTCCACCATTGAACCTAAAAGTGTCAAAGAAGCACTGAAACATCCTAGTTGGGTTCAGGCTATGCATGATGAACTGGAACAATTTGACAGAAACAAGGTAATGACCTTGGTCAAGTGTCCTCAGGATGTTTCAGTCATTGGCATGAAATGGGTGTTCAAAAACAAAACTGATGAAAATGGCATAGTCATTAAAAACAAAGCCATACTTGTTGCCAAAGGCTACAATCAACAAGAAGGCGTTGACTATGAAGAGACATTTGCACCAGTGGCAAGGATGGGAGCCATCAGGATCTTCCTTGCATTTGCAACCTAAATGAACTTCAAAGTGTATCAGATGGATGTAAAAAGTGCATTCCTTAATGGATCACTGAAAGAAGAACTTTATGTTCAACAACCTCCTGGATTTGAAAGCAGTGAGTTTCCTGACTATGTCTACAAGCTTGACAAAGCCCTTTATGGACTGAAACAAGCTCCTAGGGCATGGTATGAAACTCTTTCAGCCTTCCTCATCCAAAACAAATTTGTCAGAGGCAAGATGGACTAAACTTTGTTTATCTATAGGACAAATGGAGATGTCATTCTTGTTCAAGTGTATGTAGATGACATCATATTTGGCTAAACAAGTTATAAACTTTGCAAACAGTTTGAAAAACTGATGGCAAAGAAATTTGAAATGAGCATGATGGGAGAACTCACTTACTTCTTTGGACTGCAAATCAAGCAGACTGATAAGGGAACCTCTATCAGTCAAGAGAAGTACACTAGAAGCCTACTGAAAAAGTATGAGCTCAGTGATCGTGCCTCAGTGAAAACTCCCATGGTTCCTCCAAACAACCTAGGTCCTGACCTTGCTGGTGAACCAGTCAATCAAACTCTATTTAGAGGAATGATTGGGTCACTGATGTAACTACTTGCATCAAGGCCTGATATCTAATTCTTAATTTGTTTGTGTGCCAGATATCAGTCTGACCCAAGAGAATCACATCTCAAAGCTGTGAAAAGGATCCTCAGGTACCTGAAAGGTACTTAAAGTCTTGGATTGTACTATCCTAAATGTTCAGGCTTTGATCTCAAAGGGTACTCAGACTCTGACTATGCAGGCTGCAACATGGATAGAAAAAGCACTTCAGGCTCTTGCCAATTCCTTGATGGTAAACTAGTCCGTTGGAGTGCTAAGAAGCAACAATCAATTGCCATGTCCTCAGCAGAAGCTGAATATGTTGCAGCAGCCAGTTGTTGTGCAAATGTACTATGGATGAAAAGTCAACTCAGTGACTATGACATCCATTACCAGATGGTTCCCATCTTGTATGACAATACAAGTGCAATTGTTATCTCAAACAACCCTGTTCTTCATCAGAGAACCAAACACATTGATATCAGATATCACTTCATCAGGGACCATGTCATGAATGGTGACATTGAATTATACTTCATTCCCACAGAATATCAGCTAGCTAATATATTCACCAAACCATTGGATGAACCTACTTTCACAAGACTGAAAGCTGAATTAGGAATGTTGGATATTGAGAATCAGTCCACTGACTGAATCCATCCAACTTAGTGTAAATTCTGAAAACCTCAGGTCCCTGACTCAATGTGTCTCTCAGTGAATAAGATCACTGAATAACCTTCCCTGAACACCCTCACTGAATGAAAAGTCATTCTGGGGCCTCAATACTCAACAAATGACATTCAATGCTATACTAAATGCTCTAAGTGTTTATTTAGTAAATGTCTGAGGTTGGTAACTGAATACCTATTTAATATAGGAATATATGTTCTTTTGCCTTCTGGCATCCACATCTTGGGCCCCCACTTCATCACCACATATCCCACTTGGCATTTAATGCCACTCCTCACACTCAATATCTTTTGATATTATGTGGTGATGTCACTCTGCAAAATACACATTTTGTAGACGGCACAACTGTTCACCTCGACTGTTGCGCAAAACCCGGAAAAGTGAAGTGGTGGCATTTAATGCGGATATCAGACGTTTCTATAAAACAGTTTTTAAATTTTTGAAAAAAATTCGCATTAGTGGCAAAACCACCCCTCCTCTCCACTTCCCTATAAATACCCTCAAATAAAATAACACACACGCGTTTTAGAAATTTTAATCAAACTCTTGCCTTTTCTCAAAACTAGTGTGTGTGTTCTTAACCTCTAAACCCAGACCTTTTCTTGCAAAACCAAGACCATCTCTTACAATGGCTGCTTCTGGAGCTAATACCTGCGTCCCTAATGTGGAATTCCAACTAGAAGGCGTAGATTTGACCAAAAATAATGTCGTCGTAGGGAATTTTTCCTACCCGGAAAAATTTCTGGCCTATAAGGATATGGTAAAGTATTTGCAAAATTGCTTCCTCTCTACGACATTCATCAAGACACCCCTAGTCATCTTCCATGACTACCTTAGGGAGTTCTGGTGCACAGCAGTGGTTACTAACCCTGATGCCACCAAGGACTCCATCATCACGTTCTCAGTGAATAATGGGAGAAAGACCCTCTCCCTAAACTACCAAACCTTCATCAAAGCCACTGGCCATGATTTCGCTGAGCACTTTGTCGCTCACCCCACTGAAAGTGAAGTAAAAGCCGAATTGCTTTTACTTGGGCCAGATGATGACAAACACCCTGATGTGGCCCCAGGGACTCTTTTGGCAAAAGCCCCTATAATCAAAACCTAGTTTCCTGCTGTTTGGAGGATACTGATGACCCTTGTCATTCAGGTCCTTGGTGGAAACAAGTCCTCCACGGAGCAATTGAACACTGCTTAACAAATGATAGTGTTCAGCCTCCTGGAGGGTAGAAAAATAGATATTGGAGATATAATCTTCAAGGACCTCATAGTGAAGCTATCAGGGAAATCCAGGCAAATACACATGTCTTACCCTAGGTTCATTTCCTGTGTGCTTCAGGACCTATTAGGCTCCGAGTATGTGAGACCCAATGTCCAGGGATCTGACCCTGATGTCCTATACAAGGAAAACTACTCGAGAGACCTCACTAAAGTTACACCCGTTGCCCTGACCACATATATGCTGATAGTCATTCAGGGCGCAGACGCAATATCACAAGTGCCTTCTCTTTCCAAAAAGGAGAAGAAGAAAAAGAAGTCAAGGACCAGGAAGGTGGTTCAACCCAAACCACTCGACACTGAGACCTCTGCCTCAAAGCCTGAAAAAAGAAGGCAAACAACGGTCAAGCCCACTGAGACACCCCTAGTAGAGACTCAATTGACCAAAGAACAACCGCCAACAGTGGGTACTGAGAAATCACCCTCAGTGTCCTCGAGCAAACCTGCTCCTCAGGACTCTGCTGGCATATACAAGTCAGTGGGGTCAGGAACCATCCAACCCTCACTTCCCGATGAAGGCATTCGTCAATCACCACCTTTTCCTGAGGGAGAACAGGGTCCTATATCCTCAGTAAAGCAGCACTACTCTGCTGAGAAGGGGACCCACACCCTCTCACATCCCGTTTACGGCTTTGATAAATCACAGTCAGAGTCTCAGGCAGGACTGGCCCCTAAATCTTCATCAAGGCAGCACAACCTTGGTGGAAAGGGGGCCTCAACATTCAACTTCTCATTTATGGCTCTGATCAATCACAATCAGGGTCTTAGGGAGAAACGTTCCCTATATCTTCATCAAGGCAGTACAACCCTGATGGAAAGGGGGACCTCAACAAATCATTGCCCAGTGATGGTACTGGAGAAAACCCACCAGTCCCTGAAGGCACCCAAGGGGACAAAGACTCAGGGGGCATGCAACCACCCGCTGATATGGAACCTACACCCCCAAGGCGTTGCGCATATCTCGAGAACTGACTCCATGGACCAGGCAGAGACAACCCACTCTGTTCACCTAGAGGGGTCAGGATCTGGCCACAACGAAGACGAACCCTCTTTTGAAGGGGAGCCGGATACACACCTGGTTCCAACTCTCGTAGATCTCCAGATGCTGATTAATGAAGAGTCAGACGAGGAGATGGTTGATTTTGGAGATGGTTGATTTTGGAGATGACGAAGTTTTTGCTGCTGGGGATGACATGGAGACTGAAACTTACAACTCTCCTCAACACACTAAATAGCCATCATCATCTCCTCCTCCTGAGGAACAAGAACCCCAACACAACCCTACATCATCATCATCATCATCATCATCAGGCAATTCTTCAGACTCCACAGACTCTGCTCCCGCTACTCTTGAATATCTGCAGAAGTATGACAACGTTCTTCTACTCACTGAAAGGCAGCTGGTAAAGTTCCTCAGAAAATCCAACACTGCCTTCTTCCGTGAGATTACAGATGAACAATGGGATCAGTACACTAATGCAGCAGCCTCATATGCTGACTTTAGGGCTGCTGTTGAAGGTTCTCATGGTAAACTGCATCAGGTCACTACTTCCACTGCTAAACATATCAATGACCTGAGGACATCTATTGACCAACTGGGCTCTACACAAGACGCGCAGTTCTACAATGTGTTGCTGACTCTTAATGCCATTCAAGAAGAGTTCAAAGATGATCCAGCTCTCCTTTCCAAGTTGACTGAGTTGGATACTCAGAAGACCACCTCCTCCAACATTGCTGAGCTTCTCAAGCTCCTCAAAGAGGTGGATCTTACACCTCTCAGGTCTCAGCAAGATGCCATCCAGAAGTCCATGTCTGATACCCAGGGATGTCTGAAGGAAATCTCCTCAGCCTTTGACCAGCTCTCCACTAAACATAATGAGCTGGTCAGTCATTACACCACCAAAGTCACTAAACTCTAACAAGCTCAAGTCTCCATGGCCGAAGACATCTCCACCCTAAAGAACGAGACCACTAGCATTAAGAATATGGTCTCCACAATCCTGTCAGTTCTTCAGACTTCTCAAGTTCCTCCAGCTTCTCAGTCAACAGATGCTTACCCTGAAGCTCCAGCATCTGTTGAGGGGGAGAAACCTGAAGATTCAGTACCTGAACCCAGTATCACTGAAGTTGTTCATCTACAAAGTTTCATGCCAGGAGCCTCTTCCTCAGCCCTTGTTGTTGTTACTACCACTCCTATTCCAACTAAAGCAACAACAACAACTGAGTTCCCTGAAGCCTCTTTCAATACACCCCCTCCCACTGACAAAGGGAAGGGAATCATGGAGACTGATGACTCTCCTCCAAAACTGATAAAGGCACCAAGAATTGTGCGTCCTAACCCAGATGCACTCTTGGAAATCATCTTAGAAGATGGGAGCAAATTCAAGGGCACCAAAGAAGAAGTGGTCGCTGTTCTGGATGAAGAGGAGAGGCGTATGACTGAAAGCCTCAGTAGGCCAGTGATTGCTGAGGTGGCCAAGAAAGTCATCAAGGAAACTGAACAGGTTATCAGGGGGAACAATTCCTCAAACTTCAGGCTGATCGGATCAAAGAACACAATATTAAGGTCAAACTTAATACTGAAAGGAAGATGAAGAATTATGAGAAGTATGTCTGGTTTATGACGAAGACAAAGGGTGAAGGTCCAATTACTGACATGACCATTCATGCCAACACTGATCCCATAGCCATCAGAGTTCACAGAGGGCCAAGGAAGTCTGAGAATAACAAACCCTTCAAGTTCTCAGACTATGGGATCAATGAATGGGACATGGTGGGGCCCATCCTGAGGAAGAAGCGGAACAGGTGCGTTCCTGACCTTCTGGCTGCCCTTATCAACAAATATGAGGAACTGGAAAGGGTAGCCAAGAGCTTGGGAATAGATCATGAGAAGGCATCAGGCACTTACAATCCCTGAACCAACTCAGAAGACTGGGAAGAAGAGAAAAGTTATAGGCCAAGAACCTGAATAATTCATAGCTGCTCTTCATTGCAACAGGACTCCTCCTGAAGGGGTCAAGTTTGTTCCCAACAAAGTAATCAAGCTTCCTGAGTATGGTATCTTCTTCGTCGATGAGTTTGGCCAACGGGCCTTTCAAAGGGTCAGTGATATAAACTTGGTGGAAACAACAACTCTTCTTGCATACAAGCTGATGGCACTTCACGTGAAGAGCCCTGAAAATGAAGAGTTTATTAGACTGATGGACAAGATGATGAATGAAAGACCCGACAAGGAGAAGTTGGTGTCTAAGAAGGCTAAGTTGGAACTCATGGGAATTATGGAAGCCTGAGTACATATCCCTGAGTATTATGTTTAGACTATAGGACTGATGTAATGAAATAAATAAAATGATGGCCCACGTTTTGTTATATCATTGTTCTTTAATAGCTTTCTAATATATTCAGTGTAAGAAGAAGCCCATTTGCTCACTTACATTAATCAAACACTTAGGCATAATTTATGTCCAAATAGGGGGAGATTGTTGGTCCATTTAGTACCCCAAGCGTCCTGAAAACAAAGATTTGAATACAAATTAGCCCAAGTGTTAAACAACCGTGAACGCTTTCAAGTCATTGAGTGAACAGTCACTCGGTGAGTTATCTTCAGGATGCTTAGGACGAGTCTAAGAAGAAAGATTCACCATTCAGTGAGGCGGAACTCCCTGAGTGTCACTTAAGCCAAAGAAGAATATAATGGGTTCAGTGAGTGATGACAATAACTCACTGAACCCCAGTCTCCTCAACAACTATAAAGAATGAAGATGAAGACTGAAGATAAAGACTGAAGAACCTGAAGTCTGAAAGAAAGGCGGGACAAGGCGGGAAGAGTTTGAAAAGATAAGGAGAAGTCCTTATCAGGCCAAAGTCAAACTTTCCCTGAAAGGCTTGAAAACAAGAACAGTGTCATCATGTCACTCAGAAAGCAGTATTGACCTATTCTCAGAATAGGTTCTTGTAACAGTGACAAAATACTGTTGTATTTTGTCCAGATTAGTTAAGTCTTTCTTTTTGTCTTTTTAGTCACGGGTGCTCTTTTATACTTGTGTATAAATAGGATCATAAGGGAGAAAAGTGGATAAGTTTTGTTCACTTAATGCTTAGACATTCACAAAACCACTTTTCTCTCCCAAAGAGCAACCTAGTCCCTGAGATAGCTCAATGGTTCATTCATAGTTGCCACTTAAGCATAGCTTAAGTTTAGTGAGGAGAACATACCATACTTTGTCATTTCAATCCCATGTGTTTATTCCGCGAACACTTGGGTATAGATTCTTTTGATTAATTTCTAATAAGAATTTAAACGTTGAAAAACTTGTTTTTTTATCTCTTACGTTTTACTTATTTGTTTAATTAATCAATACATAAACTCAGTCATGGAACATGATTAGCTCAACTTTGTAGTTAAATCTAATTGTGTAACGGGAACAACAATGAACCTATTTTTTTAGACTGATGGGTACTGCCTTGAATTCCTGTTACACCACCTTGCCTAAGAAATGTTTTCTTGGTGTGTCCAGCATTGCCACAAATACCACAAACTACACTCCTACTAGACTATGACAACTTACTATCTTTATCATTATAATCATTTTCAGTAAAAGCCCTAGTTCTTTTCTTTCGTGGCCTACCCAATGGTTTATGATGTTTAGGTGGAAGAATGATTGTAAGCACATTTGAGTTTTTCCAATGTTGATAACCATTTATCGGCTGGATGGTATGTTTGTAAGTTTCCTCCCAACTCTTAAGCAATTAACATGGATGAACCCATGATTCTACTAATCCTACTTGCATTCCATTGAAGCTCATATACCGATTGGTAGCAGCAACATGTTTACATGGCATACCTGTGAGCTCCCATCTTCTACAAGTACAAGCCCTAGCTTCAACATTCACAAAACACTTTGACAATCTTTATATCCTTCCTTCAAAGTACCTAAGCATACATACATTCTCTTAAAAACTCTGGTTGAACTTGTTGGATCTGTTGCAGTTTGTACACTTATCCTAACTGTTGTATTAGGGTTTGTTTTCTGCAACTCTACAACATAGTCTCTCAAAATGGTGTATTGCTGCTTATGATCACCCCTAATCTCAATTTCTGTCTTATTTTTTGCCCTTAATGCCTTTTGCATAGACACTTTAACTTCAAACTGTTTAGTGAGTTGATCTTGAACAACCCTGATTGGAATATCTGGATTGATTTGAACTTGGTCAAGTATTTGCTTTGAGAGAAACTTATAGTCACAAGCTTTGATCTCTCTTGATTGCAAAAATTTGTGTTTGTCCTTGAAAGTTCTAACACTCCATAAATCTTTAGATGTATCTTTTGCTACATACAACAACCATGGGCAAAATTTTCAGAGATATTGACCATTCACAATCAAAGTTTATACACATTGGGCTTATCAAATCCAGTAAAATCATCTCACATAATACCCTTTCTCGCAAGAACTTCTTTTGTGTTTGGATAAATCCCAATTTACATAAAAACAGCAATATTTTGTTTGGTTCATTTTTATGGTATGAATCTCGTAGGTTAGACTAGTTGTAGTTTAATAGAAGGTCATGGTAAAATAAAATATGGAGTTCTTCTCGAGTTGTTTCAACTAATGAGTCTATGAGATGTTTTTTATTTTTTATTTTTAAATTTTTTGTTTGGTTCTTTCATACACAACTTCGAATTTGCGAGAGTCAAATCATCTAGTATTACATTCCACTGTTTTCAGGCTGGTCAGACGTGTGACCCAGTCAGCGTTGCCTATTAAGTTTTTAACGTTTTGAAAGATTAAATTTTACTCCATGGTGATGAATAAGTTTTGCAAGTCTTTAGAGTCCAATTTATGTGCATGCTTACCGCTTTGTGACAATAGACAAGTTTATGTTACTACAAAATGTAATTATTGAAAATCAAGTTGCGTTAGTAGTTCAATTAGTTGTATTTAGGTATTGACTGAGTAATTCCAATTGGGAGTGTGATTTGTTAAGAAGAGACATTCTTAAATGTTAAACATCTGACCTTATTTATATCATGTCATTTTGAAGGTATTCCAATATTTTAACTATTCTACAATGATTTACAAATTTTATCCAGAGTAATATACTGGTGTCGTGCACCCCAGAAGGTAACAGGCAGCACCTTGGAACTATACCATTGCTATTTTTGTTGATTTTCTGAAAGCATGTACTAATTGCTTCAGTAATGCCAAAATGGACATTCTTAGAAGCACTGTTTCTTTTTTCACTTTTCGTGAAGATGAATACATTATTTTTATGTTGAATGTAATGGAATTGAATTTGCTCAAAAAATAAGATAAAAAAAAAAATAAAGAATGTAATGGATTTGAGAAAAATAATTCTCTATAATTTGTTTTTCTGTAAGCATAAAAGATTGCAAATTTAGCCATTTGTTAGGTAATAATGACAAAATATTGATAAAAAGTATTGTAATTTATTGACACACTCTATTTTGTGTATCATGTAGTTGTACTTTATTTATAAGGGGAAAGGACACAAAAAGTCACTAAACTTAGGGTCCGTTTTCAATCAGGGTACTCTTCTTTTTTTCTTGCATAAAAAGGCGTCCAACAAAAAAATTCAACCGATTTAGGTTTTTTTCTAACTTTTGTTAACACACTTCGTTAGTGAATTACATGTTTTGTCCTTGAATTCGTATAATCATTACATGTTTGGTCATTCAAATTTTTTTATTTCAAATATATATATATATATATATATATATATATATATATTTATATATATATTCATTTTTTTTCGAATTTTTTTTTCTAAAATTTTTTTCTGAAAAAATATTTTCGAAAAAAAAATTAGAATAAAAAAATCAAGTTTTTTTTAAATTTTGAAAAATAAATTTCAAAAAACAATTTAAAAAAATAAAAAATAAAAAATAAAAGTTTTTGAAATTTCTTTTTGAGATTTTTTTCAAAAACTTTTTTTTATTATTTTTTTTGAAATTATTTTTTTTGAAAATATTTTTTCAAAAACTTTTTTTTTCTAATTTTTTTTTTCGAAAAAAAAAGTTATAGAGAAAAATTTTCAAAAAAAAAATTCAGTGACTAAACATTTAATGATTATACAAATTTACGGACCAAACATGTAATTCACTAACGAAGTGGGTTAACGAAAGTTTGTAAAAAACCTAAATCGGCTAAAAAAATTTGTTGGGCGCCTTTTTATGCAATAAAAAAAGAAGAGTACCCTAATTATAAACGGATCCTAAGTTTAGTACCTTTTTGTGCCATTTGCCCTATTGTTTTAATTGTGATTACAATAGAATTGCAAATAAAAAACAAATATGTGCAAATCACCTCCTTTAAATATACCTTACCTTTAAGCGAAAACTTTAAAGCACATAGGAAATATATAAATGTTAGGCATGATTCACACTAGGTTGATTAATATCTCTACTTTGTAAGACATAATATCATTTTATTACATTAACTGAAAATATAATGTGGTGTACGTTTCATTGAAGTTATTATTGGGGTTACCCATCTCACATTGATAGGCAAGATTAATGGATTAAGGTAGATGATCCATGAGGCAGTGCTTTCAGTATATGCAATGACAAAGAACGATAGAGCTGTCCCTGGTTGGAAACATGTGTTGGCGTATGTGGCCGAACGATCTTACCCGTACGGCCGTCCGGACAACGTTGGGTCGTTCGGATGGATACCGAAGAGCGCCCGAATCATCCGGCTATTTTAACTGTACTTGATAACAGGTGGCATTACATTTTGGACAGATGGCAGCAGCAGACATCGCCGCCGCCCAGGATTTACGGGATCATGTCTGGGACATGTTCCCAGAAAATCCGGCACCGCCATTTCAGGTACCAAGGCTGGGTGCTATAAATACCCAGCTCATTTACTACCCTCAACCAACTCAGACCATCCATATTTACTCCATATTACTATTTAGAGTCCCTCGGTATATCCGATACTTACTCTCACGCCGGAAGTGGGTCCTGGGATAACACCCGGGGCGAGCCTAACGCGTGCTGTTGTGTGCAGATATCCGAAAGACCCTCCAGAGCCGAAGGGATCAGCACCTACACCATTCGGAGGAACGCTCACCTGGTTCATCCGAAAGGCCTCATTTGCTTGTCTGAAGTGGTTACAGAAAATTACTTCAACAAATTGGCGCCATCCGTGGGACCAACTATTCGATCTACCCGAAGTTCAGAATGGCTGGTCCTACACCACAAAAAGGAAAGATTGTGAATATGATTTGAAACCCTACGACCTCCGGAAAAAGGAAGATGACAGATGCGGAGGAGGAATGGATGAATGCCCTGATCAGTTTCCCTCCCATCCTTCCGGGCGACGTGTCAGACGAGCCTTTGATAGTAGAAGCCGAGGTGGAAGGCTATACGGTGCGAAGGATCTACGTAGACCAGGGCGCTTCAGTGGAAGTGATGTATGAACATTGTTTCTAACACCTGTTCCCCGCTATCAAGGCTAGACTGAAAGAAACCAACACTCCATTGATAGGATTCGCAGGGGAGTCCATAAAACCATTAGAGAAGGTTGAACTAGAAGTCTGTTTTGGAAGCCAAGGTTTGTATCATAAGACAATGATGAAGTTCGCCGTGATAAGGTCACCTTCTCCATACAACATCATTCTAGGATGATAAGGTTTAAAAAAGCTGCGTGCCATCCCATCGACCATCCATTCAATGATGAAGTTCCCTACTCCGAGAGGCATAGCGACCTTAGTCACTCGATCGATAATTGTTTCGGAATGCCGCAAGCTAGAGGAGAAACAGATGATAGAGAAGGAGGCAAAGAACGAACCTCATGATGCCGAAGGGATGGAGGAGTTCACTGGGAAAACGTAGGAAGTAATGATACATTCCGCTTACCCGGACCAACTAGTAACCATTGGAGGAAATTTTTCCTCAGAATGTAGGAGGCAATTGATTACATTACTCAAAAACAGTCAAGATGTATTCGCCTGGGAACCTTCGGATATGACGGGAATACCCCGTCGGATTACCGAACACACGCTTGATGTGTCGTGTGCGTATGCTCTAATTTATACCCACGGTATGTCGTTGTGGTTTTAGCAGTATTCAAATTTTAAATTTATATTTAGCCGACTTATCAATAACACACACACTTTAACGAGCAGTGTACCTGGTCAGTATGAATATAATGGTAAGTAGAGTGTCGATCACTATGAGTGGAACGTATTATCTAGTTATTCTAATTAGTATTTTAATATCTTAAGTTAGCTATACAACCTAATCTAACGCAAGGGGGTTTCAGCCTGAGAGACTGGCACGGTTTGGTGGTGATTAATTATAAACTAAACTAATAGGCACGAATCAGCGAATAGCACACACGTACACAGATAAATACTTGAGACAATAAGAAGACCTGTCCTGATAGTTAAGTAGCTTGTCACTTGTTTTATTGCTAGTTTTATATGAAGTGTATAGTTCGGTGCAACGCACCGAGATTAAGTCCTTTCTCGTTGGTTCTAATCTTATCGGCGAGTAAACCCTTAATGATTACTTATGACTATCCTATTTATCTTTCTTCCTACTTTTCTACAGACGATAGAATGCATAGGCGATCTAATAAATAGGCGAGGAAGGGGCATGGCGACCCAAGCAATGCTCAGCTAGACACAGAGGTTATCAATGCACTAATAAAAGTCACCAAAGACATCAACATATAAACTTTAATTAATGGGAAAGCAATTTTAAGGGGAGTTGAAGTGCACGATTAAATCAATGATCACAAGCTCATCAATCCTGACCAATTAAAGTGTACAAATACAATAAAACAAAACTACTTAATGAATTGAATACATGCAGGACCTTCTTACAGCTCTCGTATCTTCGTTCAAGGTGTGTCTTGTGCTGCTACTTCGACTGAATTCGGCCTTAGGTTTTCTGGTCTTCGGTCTTCTTCTCAAACTAGGGCTCTCGAAATTCGTCTGGCCTTGGGGTATTTATAGTTTCTGTCTGAGGGCAAGATGCGGCGCATTGAATAAGTAGATGCGGCGCATTGACATAACTTCGCGTGGGGTCCAAGATTAATATATTCAGGAATATTCGTACACAGCCAGAAGATGCGGCGTAACTCCATTCTTAGATGCGGCGCATGTCCTTGCTGTCTTGGATCGTAGCTTGTAAAATCTTGATAGTGATGCGCCGTATGTAATAAGTAGGATGCGGCGTATCTGGAGCAGAATGATCTTGATCTTGTACATTTCAGTAGACTCTTAACTTCTTGCTTGTTTTGCTCCATAATTAGTCCAAAATCGTCAAGTTTCAATTAATACTTGTTTTTACCTGAGAATTACAAAAGTAAACATTAACGTATCAATTCTCACAGATAATATAATAAAACAAGTCAAATAAATAGGATAAAAGATGGTAATAAAATGTACTTATTTGAGTTCATCAAATATCCCCCCACTTGAACTTTACTTGTCCCCAAGTAAACTTTAGAATTAATCTTATGAAAATGTATCCTAAAAATGTTAGGATTTATTTTTATATTTAAGCATGTATTCATTTTTGTCATAATCACACAACCAAACACTTAACGAATTAGAAGAAAAATAAAATATTTTGATAAAAGCAAATCTAATCGTTTAACTGTCCAGTCGTGACGAATATTCTATCATAAGCTTGGCAAGTATACGCATCTCCTCCACTAAAGCCAAGGAATAACAAGTCTAAAGCGGTTAAAAGGGTTTGTAGGTTAAGGGTTAATCATTCTTCTTAATCTCTATCGATCTCAAATTCCAGAAAAGGCGACAAAATCACAAATACATGATCGAATCCACGAACACGATACTTGCAATTGCTCAAATCCTTAACTCGAATAGGCTAAAGATAGGACCAAGTAATCTTCACCAATAATATTATATCAAAAAGGGCGACAAAATCATAAATACATAGCCGAATCCACGACTACGATACTTAAGATTGCTCAAATCCCTAATCTCAATAAATCAAAGGTTTGGATAAAGAATAATATAGGGTATGGATAATATTTGGGATACAAATTGGTGTAAAATGAAAAATAAACAAAACAAATAAATTAATATCCTAAGTGTGGTTAATCACTATCCCAACCATCCCATGAATAAGACTCATATCATAGAATAACTCACGCTTTAACACTTGAAACACACGCTTTAGGTAGACACGAATTATACTCAACAAGATCACAATCAAAGAATAACCTTTAGTTGGCGTTCCCATAACGTTCAACTCCCATTCAATCCATAGATATAATATACAACAACTAGTGGTGATATCAACCACTTAATACAAAACTTTACATAAGTTGGTTAAAACAAACTTCCAACTTTTCCTTTTTCTTTTTCTTTTCTCATTTTTTGATTTTTTTTTACTTGAAACATAAACATAGATGTGTAAAATTTCACAACTTTTCTATCACTTTCTTTCCGGATAATTTTTCCATACTTTTCATACTTTCAGAAATAACGGTAATAGTGAAAGTAGTAAACACACGAAAAATAAACTCAAAGATATACAATATTTACTTTTACTCCAATTGCATTGTGCAATTTCCCGACCTAACCATAGATAATGAATTACGCACGCGAACACAGGTAATGTAAGGAAACACACTTTGCCTAAAGCAATTAACCAACTACGGATTTTAATCTACAGGGTAGGCTAAGGTGTAAGGGTGTAACGAAACATAATAACAAAGGTGTAAGAAACGAAAGGAATGGCTCTGAGGGTTTTTCTAGGGGTATCTTACTCTAAAAGTGAGAGTAACAAAAGGGTTTATACGGGGGTTAACTAACCAGTGTAGTTAGCTAATAACACATAACATATAAAGGCTATTTGGGTGTAATCCTAGAATTTTACCAATTTAGACAAGTCATTACAATTATAAAAATAATACTTATTATGGTGGTCTCGAATAGTATACAAGCCAAGTTCTAAAGTTTACAAGTCACCGGCACACTCATAGATTTGTGAATTTTTGAAAAGTTCACAATTCTTGAAATAATGTCATGTGTGCAGCTATGTAATTTAGACTTTAAACAAAACATGCTAAAATTTTTAAATTTTGATAAATTAAGCACATTTTAAGCATATTTTGAAAAGTTTAGTACAAGTAAGTGTTCTAATTCTCCAATCCCCCCACTTAAGTTAAACAACGTCCTCGTTGTTTGTATAAAAGATTAAAAACTGGAAAATAAAAGAATTATAACAGAAAAACTCCCCTGAGATTTGCTCGGTATGATCCTCCATTATTTGTATAAGAGCAAAAATCATCTTTCTTATGGATTAGAACGTTTAAGCTTCATAATTGATGTATCCACAGGAAATGCAGGAATCTATAATACCACCAAGACTTTAACACACCTGAGTTAAGAAGGTTCAAACTTGCATAATACATTAGTAGTTAGAAAAAATAAAACTTAAAAATTAAAACGAAAATCATCAGGTCAATCGATACGCCGTATCTTATGGAAGAAGATACGCCGTATCGAGCCTGGAATAAATACGAATCAGAATAGAAGATGCGTCGCATCCTTAACCAGGGATGCGCCGCGTTAAAATAAACAGACAAAAAGTTTTAAAATCGAAAATAAAAAATGCAGAAAATAAAGTAAGATATGACCAGTGCAGAAGATGCGTCGCATCTCAGGATTGAGATGCGCCGTATCTTCTGCGGGCCTGACTGACTCGACACAGAACAGAATAGTAAAATTTTTCTCCGGGTTGTCTCCCGGTCAGCACTTGTCTTTATTCCAGAGTCTTCAAGTTAGACTCACGTTCAGCTCTTTATTTTGTTCTTGTTACGCGCCATCCTTCTTCATTCATCCGAAAGATGTTCCCGTATAGCTCCGCAACATTTTCTTCCGTACGACTTAATCTAATATATTTTTTTGTCTTCGTCGCAACATATTCCTCATCAGGTCCCAAAGAGTATTTGATGACTTTAATTTTTTCAGAAATAATCATGGGTGGCTTATTATAAGGGATCGCAAGTAGTTGACATTTTCTCTTGGTGAATTCTTCTTCGTCCTTATCAACAAACTCGAAATAAGGATCCTTATTCAAATAGTCATCAAGTTCATCAATCAATTCTTCTCGCGACTCATCATTATTATTATAAGGATCATAATTAACCACGTTAAAGGATTGATAATAATCTTGAATCTCATCCCACTCATTTTTCAATTCCCATTGCAAGCGTTGACTAAGCTTTGTGTAATCATCAAATTGTCCTTGCACCCATTCCCAGAAAGTAGTATTCGATGTTCCCTTTAGCTCTTTCAAGTATTCGATTCTACCCTTTTCTTGAAAAGCCTCCGCTTTTTGTGGGCAGTCTTCAACATTTTCATACCACTCATAGTCTTCAAAGGTTACATCGTTTCCAACTCGTTTCATCCCAATTATACTTCCCCCATTGCAGGTTCCGTCACTCTTATAATCACAGGTTGGCCATTTACTACTTCCGTCCTTGAAAACGAAAGGTTTACAAGTGTGATTAATATGCTCAAATTCCCATGGTTTATCCCAAACCCATGGTATTTGGTCATTCCATTCATAGTACCAGGTGTTTTTGAAATCATCATAAGTTTTGAATCCTGGTAGATCTCCAGTAAGCACATCAGCGTCGATTTGAAGAAGGTAATTAAATTCTTTGAATTGTTTGCACAAGGGTGTCTCATAATTGAACACATCAATGTTATCCTGAATAATTCTTCAATCCCTTCCTCGATTATTGAATTGTCATCAGACGATCCATTGTCGCTCTCTACTTCCTCATCTTCTCCTCTCGTCCAATATACCCATAACGCATCCTTAGTAGCTTGGTCCATGCTCTTATGGTTTTTGAATTTACTAGCTAACCAATCCGAAAAATCATCATTGTTAGGATCATAGTTAATGTCAAAGCTAGCGATACTAATCATTTTCCTCTTTATTTCCATGAACTCATTAAATTGTTCCTTGAAACTCCGTGTCAACCATGAAGTCATAATCCGCTTGACTTCATTCGCAGGGGCAAATTTTGGATTACCATATTTAAGCTCGAGCCAGTCTTTCAAAGAGAAATCCATTAATTTCACCAACCTTTTACGAAACACTATTTCTGCTTCAGCATAAATTCTTTCGTCCTCTATATCAACTCCCAAATATTGTTCGGAATAAAGCATATATGAAGCTTGTGAAGGTTGGACTTCATAGCTTTTGTTGCTCGATTTGTTGACTACATTTGCTGAGTTCATGTATTCAATTCGGAATTTCCCATCTTTTTCCTTCGATAGTAGTCCAAGTTAATCCCTTAGATTCAATGATGGGCCATAAGAGTAACAATTCATCTTCAGTGTAGCTCATTAGTAAATCATAAGAGAATATTGTTGATGCAAATAATGTTCTAAAAACGTTATTTATATCTTTCGATTACTTCACGTTTTGAGGATGAAAAAATGTGAACTCACGTTACGTTAAAATTAACGCTAACAAGTTTTTAATCGGAAGATCTCGTTTCTACGCAAATCACTCTTGAACAAAGTTACAACTTGAACTAGTGATCAAAGAAGTGAATTCATGTTTTGAAAATTCACATTTTAAATGGGACAAAACATTTTTTCAAAAATACACATGACAAATTATTTTTGAAATATTAAGAAATGTTTTAATGGAAAAATAAGTTTGAAAATCACAACAGCTATTTTTCCCCCCAAAATCAGCTCCAACCTTCCCCAAATAAGTTTTCACCAGAAAAGACAAAATTTGGAGCGTCCTAGTCTACCACGGCTCCACGGTACCGTTAAATTTAACGGAGCCGTGGGTCATTTAGTGGAGCCGTCCGTACCATTTTGAATTGTAACGTTCAGATTTTCTTTCCCTATAAATACCCACCTCTTTCACAGTTTTAGGCACCCTTCACACACAGAAAAATCCCTTTGTTAAATCCTCTCACACATTTCACTTCTTAGGGTCAATTAGATTAGTTTTTCTTTGTTTCAAGAGTGATCCAATCATCCTTCAAGTGATCCTCTTCATACCTCTTCACTAGCAAGAGAAGAACACAAGTATCCAAGTTGATACAAGGTGTTGTCATCCCTCTTCATTAGCAAGAGAAGAACTCAAGTAATCAAGAAGATACTAGAGTTGTAGTTGATAGGTTTTTGTAACACTTGTTACAACCTTGTTGTATCTTAGCATACATCAAGTATATTTCCTTTTTGTGAGTGAGAGTGAAGATCAAGTGTGATCTATAGAGATAGTGAACATCTCTTGAAGCCATTGGGCTTGTGTGATTGATCAAGAAGATCAAGGGTCATTAGGTTAGTGTTAGTTGAGTAGAGTGAAGTGAGTGTTGATCATTGTGATCGTGTTGAGATCTTGGTGATCTCTTGAAGCCATTGGGCTTGTGTGTTTGGTCACATGGACCTTGGTAGATTGGTGCTAGCTAAGATTAGCACTCGACATCTAGCTTAGTGTCGGAAATAGGATAAGCGACGTGTACGGTTTTCTCCGCCTTAAGGGAGGTTGTTGACATAGTGCTTGAAACTCTCGAGTGTGGTACTCGGGGAGTGGAGTAGGGCGAAGAAGAGCTTCGTAGCCGAACCACTATAAATCCTCTGTCTCGGTTTGATCTTTCCAACTCTACTCTTTACTTTTATTTGTTATTATTACTTAGCTTAGTGTGTAGTTCATATTGGTGTTGATTGATTACACATAGAGTTCGAATCAAAGTTTCCAATAACCAACTTTTAAAACAAGATTTTTAAAAGAAGTTTTTAAACCGGTAAACTATTCAACCCCCCTTCTAGTTTCCCACAATTGGTATCAGGAGCCACGTCAGTCAAGTTTTTAAAGTATATTGTATTTTAAAGCTTGAACCGATCAATGGATTCCGACAAATATCTAGAAGGGCAATCTATGCAAAGACCGCCACTTTTCGAAACCGATTGTTTTATTTATTGGAAAACAAGATTCGAAACGTATGTGAAATCAAAAGACATTGATCTTTGGCATGTTATTACCGAGGGTGACTTTCAACATATTCAAAAGAATCCGGAAACTAAAAAGGATGAAATAGTTTCTTATGATAAACAAAGTGATGAACTTAAAAGGAAATTAGCCAAAAATAATGAGGCTAAAATGATGATTTATAATGCTTTGCCTAAAAAGGAATTTGAAAGAATTTTTATGTGTAATACGGCAAAAGACATTTGGAAAACTTTGTTAGTCACTCACCAAGGTAATAACCAAGTCAAAGAGAACAAGATAGATCTTCTTGTTCAACAATATGAACAATTCTCCATTTCGGAGGATGAGTCAATTGATAATGCTTTTGCTAGATTTAATACTATTATCACTAGTCTTAAAGCTCTTGATGAAGGTTACTCTAGTAAGAACTATGTTAGGAAGTTTCTTAGAGCTCTACATCCTAAATGGAGAGCAAAGGTCACCGCCATAGAAGAATCAAAGGACTTGGCGGCATTGTCACTCGATGAAATTATAGGAAACTTGAAAGTTCACGAGATGATAATTAAGAAAGACTCCGAAATAGTCAAAGGCAAAGGCGAGAGAGTTAGATCTCTAGCATTGAAAGCCAAGAAGGAGTCTAGTGATGAGGAATGTTCGAGTTCCGATAGTGAAGATGAGGAATATGCACTAGCGGTTAGGGATTTTAAAAAGTTCTTTAGGAGAAGAGGTAGGTTCGTTAGGCAACCTCGTGATGAGAAGAAGACATCACAAAAGAACCATGTTGAAAAGAAAGGGACAAGTGATAGGAAATGCTTTAGATGCGGAGATCCTAATCATCTCATAGGAGAGTGTCCCAAGCCACCGATAGTCAACAACCAGCGAGCTCTCATAGGAGGCGCCTGGAGTGATAGCGGTGATGATGAAGAAAAGAAGCCCAAGGACGAAACGTGTCTAATGGCTCATGCTTCAAATGAGATATGCTTGGGAATCGACTTGGAGCCTGACGAATGGGTCAAGGATAGTGGATGCACCAACCACATGACAGGCAACCGAAGTTTATTCTCATCATACAAGACATACAACGGAGGTAATGTCACTTTCGGTAGCAAACTTAAGGGCAACATTATTGGCAAAGGTACGATCACTCATAACTCCCTCACTATTAGAAATGTTGAGCATGTAGATAACTTAGGATTTAATTTGCTTAGCATTAGTCAAATGGTAGATAATAAGTGTAGAGTTATATTCTCTGATGAGGGTAGTGAGATCATTAAGGATGGTAAAACCATAGGCAAAGGAGTTAGGAGAAATGGCCTATTTGTCATGAAAATAGGAAATAAGCCTCAGGATAGGATATGCTTAGCAACCATAGATGATAAATCCACACTATGGCATAGGAGATTAGGTCATGCCAATATGCGTTTGATACAATCATTGGCATCTAAGGAACTAGTTAGAGATCTACCTAAGATTAAGTTTGATCAACACTTTTGTGACGCTTGTAAAGTTGGAAAACAAGCTCATTCTAGTCACAAAGCTAAGAATATAGTCTCAACCTCTAGATGCCTAGAACTCCTTCATATGGACTTATTCGGTCCATCCGTCGTACGGAGCTACGGAGGAAACTACTACACCTTAGTAATAGTTGATGACTACTCTAGGTTCACTTGGACTAGATTTCTTAAGAATAAGACTCAAGCTTTTGAGGAATTCAAGGTTTTTAGTAAGAAAGTCCAAAATCAACAAGGATGTACAATAGTTTCCATTAGGACGGATCATGGTCGGGAATTTGATAATGAAGTGCAATTTGGAGTATATTGTGATGCTAATGGTATTACTCACAATTTCTCAGCTCCACGCACTCAACAATCAAATGGGGTAGTAGAGCGGAAAAATCGTACTCTACAAGAAATGAGTAGAACGATGTTGAATGAACAATCAATTCCGCAAAAGTTTTGGTGTAATGCGGTGGACACCTCAACTTACATACTTAATAGGATTTTAATTAGGCCTATTGGTGCGTGCGTGCGAGTGCTCTAATTTATACCCACGGTATGTCGTTGTGGTTTTAGCAGTATTCAAGTTTTAAATTTATATTTAGCCGACTTATCAATAACACACACACTTTAACGAGCAGTGTACCCGGTCAGTATGAATATAATGGTAAGTAGAGTGTCGATCACTAAGAGTGGAACGTATTATCTAGTTATTCTAATCAGTATTTTAATATCTTAAGTTAGCTATACAACCTATTCTAACGCAAGGGGGTTCAGCCTAAGAGACTGGCACGGTTTGGTTGCAATTAAATAATAAACTAAACTAAAAGGCACGAATCAGCGAATAGCACACACGTACACAGATAAATACTCGAGACAATAAGAAGACCTGTCCTGATAGTTAAGTAGCTTGTCACTTGTTTTATTGCTAGTTTTATATGAAGTGTATAGTTCGATGCAACGCACCGAGATTAAGTCCTTTCTCGTTGGTTCTAATCTTATCGGCGAGTAAACCCTTAATGATTACTTATGACTATCCTATTTATCTTTCTTCCTACTTTTCTACAGACGATAGAATGCATAGGCGATCTAATAAATAGGCGAGGGCAGAGGCATGGCGACCCGATCAACGCTCAGCTAGACACAGAGGTTATCAATGCACTAATAAAAGTCACCAAAGACATCAACATATAAACTTTAATTAATGGGAAAGCAGTTTTAAGGGAGTGCAACCTTTCCGTTGTCACATTACACAAGCCACCAATCCTGATGAATTAAAGTTTACTAACACAATAAAACAAAACTACTTAATGAATTAAATACATGCAGGACCTTCTTACAACTCTTGTATCTTCGTTCAAGGTGTGTCTTGTGCTGCTATCTCGACTGAATTCGTCCTAGGGTTTCTGTGGTCTTCGGTCTTCTAAAACTGTCCAACTTCGAATTTCGTCTGTCTTGGGGTATTTATAGTTTCTGTCTGAGGGTAAGATGCGGCGCATCTAATAAGTAGATGCGGCGCATTGACTTAACTTTGCGTGGGGTCTAAGATTAATATATTCAAGAATATTCGTACACTGCCAGAAGATGCGGCGTAACTCCATTTATAGATGCGGCGCATGTCCTCTTGTATCTTGGATCGAAACTGGTGAAATCTTGATAGTGATGCGCCGTATGTAATAAGCAAGATGCGGCGTATCTGGAGCAGAATGTCTTGATTTTATTCATTTCGGTAGACTCTTAACTTCTTGCTTGTTTTGCTCCATAATTAGTCCAAAATCACTTAATTTCCACGCCGTTCTTCTTTAATATCTGTATAAATAAAGTTCTGTCCCTTTCGGGCAGAGATGACAAAATGATAGACAGGAAATTCTTATTATCATATAGGCATAAATAAGCAAGGTGGGGTGGTAGTTCAATAAACACATCATTATTCAAATTCGTATGCTCAACTATTCTCCTACGTTTGTTAATTACTACGCAATCATACCACTCATCATCAGAATCATTAACAATATTGCGTCTAAGTTCGGTGGGTACATTAAGGTCAATAAATTCCTCAAAGTTCTCATGATTAGGATTAGTTGATTTGTTTTGAATCAATGTTTCTCCCATAAGCCTAGCTTCAAGATCGAGGTCCATACGCTCTCTTAATCCTAGCACATAAATGCCTCTAATTATGTTTTTAACAGGATATTGGCACTTATAGACTAGTTTATTATTCCCTACCATTAATGAGATTTTTCTTTTAAACACATCAATCTTAGCATGGGCAGTAGACAAGAAAGATCTTCCAAGGATTAAAGGAATCTTAACATCCTTGGGCATATCTAATATAACAAAGTGTACAGGGAAAACAAACTTCTCAATCTTAACTAGCACATTATTAGCAATCCCTTCAGGTCGTTTTACCGTTTTATCAGCCAATTCAATAAGTAACTTAGTTGGTGCTAATTTTCCTAGTCCTAGGGTAGTGAATGTATTAAGGGGAATTACACTAACGCTAGCTCCTAAGTCAGCTAACACATTATTGAAAGATATATCATTAATTGAACAAGGCAGAGTAAAACTTCCTGGGTCCTTTTCTTTATGAGGCAAGGCATTTAAGTCGGTTGCAGAGCTCTCTTCTATCATTGTAGCCTTGATCTCCTCTTCAATCTTTGTCTTCTCTTTGAGTAGTCTCCTTAAACTGATTGAAGAATTAAAGAAAAATTCGGGTCTTGCACCATCATTACCATTCATCAGTCTTCTAGGAAAAGGAATGTTAGGAGTGACTTCTTCAGTGGTGCTTATGGCCTTGACATGATCTCTTGGGTTGGTTTCAGTTGAGCTAGGTAGACTTCCGTATCCCCTTTCTTGAAGAACTTTGCTCATTTGACCAATTTGTTGTTCCAATGCTTTGATCGAAGCTCCTTGATTTCTTGTAATAGTGTCCGTTGAAGCTCGGATTTCTTTGATCATAGCAGTATTCTCCTCATGTCTTTTAGCAGCATCGGCCATAATTTGCTTTAGAGTGTCATCTAAAGTCTGCCTCCTTTCTTGATAAGCGGGATTAAAGTTGTTCTTTTGATAGAATCCCGGAGTAGCTTCCCTAAATCTTCCTGAAGGTCGGAATGGTTGTCCAAATTGGGTGTAATATGCTTCTTCAAACGTCTCACTTTCATTCTTATTCGGGCAATCTTTAGTGTAGTGAGGTCCTTCGCACTTTTCACATCCAACTTGGGCAGCATACACTTTTTCATCACGCTTCTTCATCTCTCTACTAATTTTATCCAATTGAGCTTGAATAGCAGCAAACCCGTCAAAATTAGTGCTGCTCTGAGATCTAGTAGAGGTCCCATCGTGCCATTTTTGAGGATGATCAGCAGCTTCTTGGATAGCTTTCCTAGCATTGGCTGCACTCATTTGAGGCACAGCTCCCTTAGCGTCCAAGATTTGTCTAGTAGGCACGTCCAATCCTTGATAAAACAATATTATCTCCTGCATAGGGGTTAGATAGTGTTGAGGACATTTTACCAGTAAATCTTTAAACCGTTCCCAAGCTTGATAAAGAGTTTCATCAGGCTCTTGCTTGAAACTGTTGATAGCCTCCATCTTTTTAGCGGTCTTAGCAGGTGGACAATATCTCTTCAGGAATTTGCTCTTCAAATCTTCCCATGTAGTGATTGAACTAGCAGGTTCATTCCTTAGCCACTTGTTAGCAGCTCCTTTTAGCGAGATTGGAAAGATTCTTAGCATGAGTTGATCGTCAGTGACTCCTTCTGAAGTAAACAAATCCGCAATCTCGAGGACCTTTTCAACATGCTCATTAGCATCCTCATGTTCCGATCCACTGAAAGCATTTTCTCTTAGCTCCTTGAGAAACTGACCCTTCAATTCAAACTTTGACTTATCATCAAACTTTGGTCTAGCAACTCCTGAAGTGTAATCAGCACGGGTTTTGTTCATGTATTCCTCCATGGTTGTGTTTTCGCCCATTGTTTTTGTTTCTACTCCCTCTTTCTCTTCAGAAAAATAATCAAGCTCGAATGAACTTGAGATATCAAAGCTTTTTGTGTTGAAAAGCCTTTTAAGCGAATGAAAAGCTCGTTCAGGATCTTCGAAAGGTTGAATCAAGTTCTTCGTAGAACTCCTGGTCATGCACTTCCTGAAATCAACACAAAAACATCAGTAGGGTATGCTCAAGAAAGTAATATATCAGAAAATCAACAACGAAAACGGAATACGAAAAATTAAAGTTACTGATATCTGCAGACGATGCGCCGTATCCAAAAAGTTGGATACGCCTTATCTTATAATCGTTAAAATTTAATCAGACTTTATTCAGAAAATAGATACGCCGCTTATAAGTTTAGAATGCGCCGTATCAGTTTTAATTATCAAAAATCGATTATACTTATTAAAATTAAATGCATCGTATTAACAAAAGTTAATGCGTCGTATTTTCGTTACGTTTCAAAATACGAGATTTTTTATTCAGAAGATGCGCCGTATCGATAAAAATCGATGCGTCGTATCTGTTTAATAATTCGAAAACTGTTTTTAAATAAAATAATAGACGCGCCGTATCTGCAAAAACAGATGCGTCGTATGGCGTTATCGTTTAGAAATTTTTTTTTTATTAAAAACAGAATACGCCGTATCTTGGGGAAAGATGCGTCGTATCGAATTAATTAAACGCGTTGTATTTTAAAAAAATTAAACGCAATACGCCGTATCTATGAAAATAGATGCGCCGTATCGTTTATATTAGCTCAGTACAACGATAGCAGTATGCAGAAAATACGAAAAATAAAAACAAATAAAAACAAATAAAAACGAACGAAAATAAACTCAAATAAAAGAAAATAAAAACACACGAAAACAGGAAATATGCAAATAATACAATGAATGCAATTTAACCTAATATACAACAGAGTTAGCGGTTAGATTAAAAATTAAAAAGAAAAACCTAATTAAAATACTAATCAAATTAACAGATAATAACAATTCACTCCCCGGCAGCGGCGCCAAAAACTTGGTGCGTGCGTGCGAGTGCTCTAATTTATACCCACGGTATGTCGTTGTGGTTTTAGCAGTATTCAAGTTTTAAATTTATATTTAGCCGACTTATCAATAACACACACACTTTAACGAGCAGTGTACCCGGTCAGTATGAATATAATGGTAATTAGAGTGTCGATCACTAAGAGTGGAACGTATTATCTAGTTATTCTAATCAGTATTTTAATATCTTAAGTTAGCTATACAACCTATTCTAACGCAATGGGGTTCAGCCTGAGAGACTGGCACGGTTTGGTTGCAATTAAATAACAAACTAAACTAATAGGCACGAATCAGCGAATAGCACACACGTACACAGATAAATACTCGAGACAATAAGAAGACCTGTCCTGATAGTTAAGTAGCTTGTTACTTGTTTTATTGCTAGTTTTATATGAAGTGTATAGTTCGATGCAACGCACCGAGATTAAGTCCTTTCTCGTTGGTTCTAATCTTATCGGTGAGTAAACCCTTAATGATTACTTATGACTATCCTATTTATCTTTCTTCCTACTTTTCTACAGACGATAGAATGCATAGGCGATCTAATAAATAGGCGAGGGCAGAGGCATGGCGACCCGATCAACGCTCAGCTAGACACAGAGGTTATCAATGCACTAATAAAAGTCACCAAAGACATCAACATATAAACTTTAATTAATGGGAAAGCAGTTTTAAGGGAGTGCAACCTTTCCGTTGTCACATTACACAAGCCACCAATCCTGATGAATTAAAGTTTACTAACACAATAAAACAAAACTACTTAATGAATTAAATACATGCAGGACCTTCTTACAACTCTTGTATCTTCGTTCAAGGTGTGTCTTGTGCTGCTATCTCGACTGAATTCGTCCTAGGGTTTCTGTGGTCTTCGGTCTTCTAAAACTGTCCAACTTCGAATTTCGTCTGTCTTTGGGGTATTTATAGTTTCTGTCTGAGGGTAAGATGCGGCGCATCTAATAAGTAGATGCGGCGCATTGACTTAACTTCGCGTGGGGTCCAAGATTAATATATTCAGGAATATTCGTACACCGCCAGAAGATGCGGCGTAACTCCATTTATAGATGCGGCGCATGTCCTCTTGTATCTTGGATCGAAACTGGTGAAATCTTGATAGTGATGCGCCGTATGTAATAAGCAAGATGCGGCGTATCTGGAGCAGAATGTCTTGATCTTATTCATTTCGGTAGACTCTTAACTTCTTGCTTGTTTTGCTCCATAATTAGTCCAAAATCGCTTAGTTTCACCAAATGCTTGTTTTTACCTGAGAATTACAAAAGTAAACGATTAAGTATCAATTCTCATACATAATATAATAAAACAAGTCAAATAAATAGGATAAATGACGGTAATAAAATGTACTTATTTGAGTTCATCACCTATCTTAGGAAAAACCCCATATGAAATCATGAAAGGTAGAAAACCTACTCTTGATTACTTTAGAGTGTTTGGAAGCAAGTGCTTCATACTAAACACTAAAGATTACCTCACCAAGTTTGACCCAAAGTCTTACGAAGGTGTCTTCCTAGGATACTCCCAAAATAGTAAAGCTTACATTGTCCTAAATAAGGAAACAATGAAAGTCGAAGAGTCACTCAACGTGACATTCGATGAAAGCCCTCCTCCAACTAAGACATTACCCTTGGTGGATGATGACTTAGATGAGGAACAAACCATTGAGGTTAATGGCAAGAAAACCTTAGATGATGACATTGAGGATGAAATAGTTGAAGTTGACGATATTGTCAATGTTAAGGAATCCAAGAACCATCCTATTGAAAATGTCATAGGAAACCTAAACCAAAGAACCCTTAGGTCACAAGCTCAAAACAAAAGTAATTTCTTTTGTTTTATATCTACTGTAGAACCTAAGAATGTTGGTGAAGCGATTAAGGATGATAGTTGGACACTTGCCATGCAAGAAGAACTTAATCAATTCACCGCCAACCAAGTTTGGGAGTTGGTACCTCCTCCTAGGAATCAAACCATCATAGGAACTAAGTGGGTATTTAGGAATAAACTCGACGAAAATGGCGTCGTGACTAGGAATAAGGCAAGGTTGGTAGCACAAGGCTATAACCAACAAGAAGGAATAGATTATGATGAAACCTATGCACCTGTAGCTAGATTAGAATCTATTAGAATACTCCTTGCCTATGCGTGTGCCTTAGACTTTAAATTGTACCAAATGGACGTGAAAAGTGCATTCCTTAATGGTTATATCAACGAGGAGGTATATGTTGCTCAACCTCCGGGATTCGTTGATTTCGAATATCCGAATCATGTTTATAAACTCAATAAAGCACTCTATGGTCTTAAGCAAGCTCCCAAAGCTTGGTATGATAGACTGAAAGCATTCTTGATTGAACATGAATATACAATGGGAGTGGTAGATAACACGCTTTTCACAAAGAAACGAGATTCACATCTCACCATTGTTCAAATATATGTTGATGACATTATATTTGGCTCAACTTATCCAGAACTGTGCAATGATTTTTCTAAAATCATGCATGACGAGTTTGAGATGAGCATGATGGGCGAATTAAATTTCTTCCTTGGTCTACAAATTAAGCAAATGGAAGATGGTATCTTCTTTAATCAATCTAAGTATAGTAAGGAAATGCTTAAGAAGTTTAGTTTAGAAGAGTCTAAGCCCATGAAAACTCCCATGTCCATGGAAATAAAACTCACGAAAGATGAAGAAGGTGAGTCCGTGGATAACACTAAGTATAGAGGTATAATAGGTAGTTTACTATACCTCACGGCAAGTAGGCCCGGCATCATGTTTAGTGTCTGCCTCTGTGCTCGCTTCCAAGAGGATTCCAAAACCTCTCACCTTGAAGCGGTTAAGCGTATCTTCCGATACATTAAAGGCACTATACACTTGGGATTATTTTATCCCAAGGGGACCGGTATAGAAACTGTTGTCTATGCCGACTCTGATCATGCGGGAGATTACGTGGATAAAAAAGCACGAGTGGCGTTTGTACCTTCATGGGTTGTTGTCTAACTTCTTGGTTCTCCAAGAAACAAACGGCTCTTGTCATCTCCACTACCGAAGCCGAGTACGTAAGCGCCAGAAAGGCATGTCAGCAAGCACTATGGATGAAACAAGCCCTTAACGACTATAGCATATACTTAGATGATGTTTCCATTATGTGCGACAATAAAGGTGCTATTGACTTGAGCAAAAACCCTGTCCAACACTCCCGTACTAAACACATTGAAATTCGCCACCACTTCCTTCGCGATAATGTTCAGAAAGGAAACATTTCCATTGAGAAAGTTCCTTCTCAAGACAACATCGCTGACATACTAACCAAACCTCTCAAACGAGAATCCTTTAACTACCTCCGTCTAGGTCTAGGAATGATGGAACATATTCCATAAATCTCATGACTCTTGAAGTCATCCCATGTATCTCGTCTAGTCAAGTTTAGGAATCCCTAGTCATAAGAATTTGTTAGGTACAAATTCTTTCCTTGTGTCATAAGATCTCACTAAAACAGCGAGACTTATTCGTCAAAAATCAAAATGCGACAGAAAACAGTCCCAGCAGATCACGGCTCCACTAAATGTGGCACGGCACCGTTAAATTTAACGGTACCGTGGAACCGTGCATCTGGAACATTTCATATTTTAGTCCCCTTTTCCCACATTACTCATTCAAAACCCTCACAACCTCAGCAATTGTTGTCATAACCTAACCTCACAACCCAAAACTCAATTACACCTCTTCAAGATCATATTCAAGACATTGATTTCAAGATCCTCAATCATTTTACCCTTTTCAACATAATTTGTAAGTTTTCTCATTCTAATTTATTTCTAATTTTAAGTCTAGGGTTTGTTCATTAATGAAAATTGAATTGGGGATTTTCACCTTTTTCTAGGAATGTTTCAAAATTAGAAGTCATCAACACTAAAACAACCCAATTCCATCAATTTTAAAATCTCACAAAATTAGGATCATGAGATTATTCTTTTTCATGCATTGTTGATGCAAACTAAAAACACTTTTTCATGCATTCATGATCTCACGAATATTATTCGAATTACATAATCAATATGTACTCTTCGACATATTTGTTTGAGCTAAAGTGAAATCAGGAGCGTTTGGGTAATCTCATTATTTTTCTTTTGAGTCGAGATTACCGCACCTCCACATAGTCTGCATTTAGGCACACACTAGGCACGTGTTGTATGCAACTGGTTTTTATTCTAATTTTTTTTAATTGTCTTATAGGACACAAAAAAGTCTCATGAATATGATTTTGATCATCTCCTAACCGATACCTATACACCCGAAATCTCACGTGAACCCACTACACCCGGTAACCACATTCGTGCCTATGTCAATCTTGAAACCCGTCGGTTTCATGAAGGCCGTGTCGTTGATCCATCCCTAGTTTACCACCGGGACATCAACACTTCCTTTAGAGCTATAGGATTCGATTGTCTACTCCACATTAACGAGTACATTTGTCCTCGCTTTGTGTTGGAGTTCTTCCGACAAGTTGAACTCGTACGTAACGAGGATCAATCCTTGTCACTTTGGTTTTGGGTCAAAAACTTCAAATATGTTCTAACTCTTGAGGTAATTTGCTCAAATCCTTAGTATACCCAATCATGGGCAATGTGCCTATACTGAAGATTGGTGTCTTGAGTCTCTCTTTCACTATCGTGAGGAGAATAGTCCGTACTGTTCGTACATACCCTCTCCAACAGAACTAACCAAAATCATCCGTACTCACCCTCACCCACATCCAACGAAAATTCGTTTGGAAGAAGTGCGTCATGAATTACTTTCATGGGCAGTCATCCTGCGAGAAAATGTTCTAAGTCTCACAGGAAATCGTGAGCAACTCCCGTCGTGTTGTGCTCATATGATTTACTGTCTCTTAACCCAACAACCTTACAATCTTGCTTACTTTTTCGCTAAGCGAATTGTACATCTCAATGGTAACAAGAATAAATTGATACCTTATGGGATGTTCCTAACCCGTCTCTATCATCACTTCATAACCTTTCACCCTTACCTTTATGGTCCTCAATACTCCCTGTTCACACCTGTGATGAAACCCATAACCGAGTCATATGTCTCAACCATCCTCACTTCCGAATTCACCACCCACTATGCACCCTTTGATGATCCTATTCATGAGAATGAGACAAATACTTAAGACAAGAGTGTGACAAGAAGGGGGAATGCTCAAGTCATAAGTAGTTAGGAAGAGATTTATATCTCTCACTAGGGTTTATTACTAATAGATAATATTAGGAATTAATGCTCAAATTATCTAGTATGCTTACATAAATGTTCTATTTGACATTTGGATGATATCTTATCTTGTTCTTTATGCTTGCATGCTTATGATTCTTTAAGTATAATGCATGATCATCTTTATGTGCTAGATGTAGCATTGTATGGATATATTAGGAAAATAAGTACCTAGTGAGTTGAGGCACTCTCATTTCCAGGAATTAGTTTCCTTAGAAAATTCCCCCTAGCTGCCCAAAACTAGCCTGCAAGGAAATTTTCGTGCCAACAGTGTCACGGCACCACTGAATAGGTACGGCACCGTTAAATTTAACGGTACCGTGGGGTATTTAACGGAGCCGTGACCCTATATAACGGATTTTTCCTAATGCTCCTACTCCCCTATCACCCTAACCTCAAACCTGCAAACCTTGCACCCTCACATTCACCCTAGGATTCCCCTCCTACACCATAGGATCAACTTTAATTCAAATTTCACCCAACTTGCCTATATAAGGCCTCACCCTTGCAAGCTTATCTTGCACTTCACCTTCAACCTCCCATCACACAAACACCATGTCCTCCACACATGGTTCAACCTCTCAAATCTCCAAGAAACCTAGGATAACCGTAAAACCACCCTCAAAACCACTCTTTGTGGATCTCACAAGAGATGATGAAGCTATGACACCACCTTCCCAAGCCACTCCATACTCACCATCACCACCTTATGCACCATCTAAAACATCATCTACCTACACAACATCTTCATCATCCTATTACACTACATCATCAATGGAATACACACCATCTCCTTTCACCCCATTGGACAATGCCATGCCAATTTCACCTCCAACAACCCTTCCACAATCACCATCTCCTATCATGGCACAACCCAACCAACCACATCCCTTTGAGTTACATAGTGCTAATTGCCTATGTTGTCTCCACAACCGTAATCTCATCTACTTCTTAAGAGACGAGATTCATTTCATGTTCTACTTTATAGAACATCTCTTGACACCTCCACCACCTCAAATGGGGCCCCAATCTCCACCACCTCCTAACCAAAACAACTAAACACTTGCTTGTTTAGTCCTCCACAATAAACTCTTAGGACCTTTCTTGGAAATGAAGCTTGTCTCTAGTCATTAGGAATTTAGGCTTCTTGTTATCTTTCTTAGTGCTTTCTATGTAGTCATACATTACTATGACACTTATTTGTTTTATGAATGAATACTTCTATGTGGAGGTTTTTCTTTTTAAGGGATTGATTATTTGTCACAAATGTGTTACTTGTTAGATATTGTACATTTGTCGTCTAACTTTGTTTTGTAGCACGATCCATTGCTCGATTCCTTTGTGTTCTCCAAATGAGGGGGAGTACACATCAAGGGGGAGCCTTAACCACCTTTTTTATTTGACAAAAAGGGGGAGAAATGGGAGTAAACTCATTAAAAACATGTTAAAACTAATTTTAACCTAAAATGAGTTTATATTTTGTCATCATCAAAAAGGGGGAGATTGTTGATGCAAATAATGTTCTAAAAACGTTATTTATATCTTTCGATTACTTCACGTTTTGAGGATGAAAAAATGTGAACTCACGTTACGTTAAAATTAACGCTAACAAGTTTTTAATCGGAAGATCCCGTTTCTACGCAAATCACTCTTGAACAAAGTTACAACTTGAACTAGTGATCAAAGAAGTGAATTCATGTTTTGAAAATTCACATTTTAAATGGGACAAAACATTTTTTCAAAAATACACATGACAAATTATTTTTGAAATATTAAGAAATGTTTTAATGGAAAAATAAGTTTGAAAATCACAACAGCTATTTTTCCCCCCAAAATCAGCTCCAACCTTCCCCAAATAAGTTTTCACCAGAAAAGACAAAATTTGGAGCGTCCTAGTCTACCACAGCTCCACGGTACCGTTAAATTTAACGGAGCCGTGGGTCATTTAGTGGAGCCGTCCGTACCATTTTGAATTGTAACGTTCAGATTTTCTTTGCCTATAAATACCCACCTCTTTCACAGTTTTAGGCACCCTTCACACACAGAAAAATCCCTTTGTTAAATCCTCTCACACCTTTCACTTCTTAGGGACAATTAGATTAGTTTTTCTTTGTTTCAAGAGTGATCCAATCATCCTTCAAGTGATCCTCTTCATACCTCTTCACTAGCAAGAGAAGAACACAAGTATCCAAGTTGATACAAGGTGTTGTCATCCCTCTTCATTAGCAAGAGAAGAACTCAAGTAATCAAGAAGATACTAGAGTTGTAGTTGATAGGTTTTTGTAACACTTGTTACAACCTTGTTGTATCTTAGCATACATCAAGTATATTTCCTTTTTGTGAGTGAGAGTGAAGATCAAGTGTGATCTATAGAGATAGTGAACATCTCTTGAAGCCATTGGGCTTGTGTGATTGATCAAGAAGATCAAGGGTCATTAGGTTAGTGTTAGTTGAGTAGAGTGAAGTGAGTGTTGATCATTGTGATCGTGTTGATATCTTGGTGATCTCTTGAAGCTATTGGGCTTGTGTGTTTGGTCACGTGGACCTTGGTAGATTGGTGCTAGCTAAGATTAGCACTCGACATCTAGCTTAGCGTCGGAAATAGGATAAGCGACGTGTACGGTTTTCTCCGCCTTAAGGGAGGTTGTTGACATAGTGCTTGAAACTCTCGAGTGTGGTACTCGGGGAGTGGAGTAGGGCGAAGAAGAGCTTCGTAGCCGAACCACTATAAATCCTCTATCTCGGTTTGATCTTTCCAACTCTACTCTTTACTTTTATTTGTTATTATTACTTAGCTTAGTGTGTAGTTCATATTGGTGTTGATTGATTACACATAGAGTTCGAATCAAAGTTTCCAATAACCAACTTTTAAAACAAGATTTTTAAAAGAAGTTTTTAAATCGGTAAACTATTCAACCCCCCTTCTAGTTTCCCACAAATATCCCATCTTCGATATTGCATAAGCGCTTGAATTCCTTATAAGTAGCTTCAAGAGAGGTCTCCCAAGAGAATAATTCGGCATCAATCATGAGCACATTGAAGTTGACATCATCAAAAACTTCCACTACTAATGAATCCGAAAGCAAGAGTTCCTTGGCAAGATATCCGTTCAATGACATGTCTTCCATAGCAAAACCTATCATCATAGGTAAAATCGTAAGTAGGATTTGTTCGCTAGAAGAGAGATTAATGAATTTAGAAACGGATATAAGAATAAAAATAACTGATATCTGTAGATGATGCGCCGTATCCAAAAAGTTGGATACGCCGTATCTTATAATCGTTAAAATTAAATCAGACTTTTATTCAGAAAATAGATACGCCGCTTAGAAATTTAGAATGCGCCGTATCAGTTAAAATTATCAAAAATCAACGTATGTTTATTAAAATTAAATGCGTCGTATTAACAAAAGTTAATGCGCCGTATTTTCGTTACGTTTCAAAATACAAGATTTTTGATTCAGAAGATGCGCCGTATCGACAGAGATCGATGCGTCGTATCTGTTTAATAATTCGAAAACTGTTTTTAATTAAAATAATAGATACGCCGTATCTGCTAAAGCAGATGCGTCGTATGGCGTTATTGCTTAGAAAAAATTTCTTTTTTTTTTTAAAAAACAGATACGCCGTATCTTGGGGAAAGATGCGTCGTATCGAATTTATTAAACGCGTTGTATTTTATAAAAATTAAACGCAATACGCCGTATCTGTGAAAACAGATGCGCCGTATCGTTTGAATTAGCTCAGTACAACGATAGCAGTATGCAAGAAAATACAGAAAATAAAAACAAATAATAAAAACAAACCAAAATAAAGAAAAATAAAAACACACAAAAACAAAGAATATGCAAATAATACAATGAATGCAATTTAACCTAATATACAACAGGGTTAGCGGTTAGAATAAAAATTAAAAAGAAAAACCTAATTAAAATACTAATCAAATTAACAGATAATAACAATTCACTCCCCGGCAGCGGCGCCAAAAACTTGATGTGTCGTGTGCGTATGATCTAATTTATACCCACGGTATGTCGTTGTGGTTTTAGCAGTATTCAAGTTTTAAATTTATATTTAGCCGACTTATCAATAACACACACACTTTAACGAGCAGTGTACCCGGTCAGTATGAATATAATGGTAAGTAGAGTGTCGATCACTAAGAGTGGAACGTATTATCTAGTTATTCTAATTAGTATTTTAATATCTTAAGTTAGCTATACAACCTAATCTAACGCAAGGGGGTTTCAGCCTGAGAGACTGGCACGGTTTGGTTGTGATTAATTATAAACTAAACTAATAGGCACGAATCAGCGAATAGCACACACGTACACAGATAAATACTCGAGACAATAAGAAGACCTGTCCTGATAGTTAAGTAGCTTGTCACTTGTTTTATTGCTAGTTTTATATGAAGTGTATAGTTCGATGCAACGCACCGAGATTAAGTCCTTTCTCGTTGGTTCTAATCTTATCGGCGAGTAAACCCTTAATGATTACTTATGACTATCCTATTTATCTTTCTTCCTACTTTTCTACAGACGATAGAATGCATAGGCGATCTAATAAATAGGCGAGGAAGGGGCATGGCGACCCAAGCAATGCTCAGCTAGACACAGAGGTTATCAATGCACTAATAAAAGTCACCAAAGACATCAACATATAAACTTTAATTAATGGGAAAGCAATTTTAAGGGGAGTTCAAGTGCACGATTAAATCAATGATCACAAGCCCATCAATCCTGACCAATTAAAGTGTACTAATACAATAAAACAAAACTACTTAATGAATTGAATACATGCAGGACCTTCTTACAGCTCTTGTATCTTCGTTCAAGGTGTGTCTTGTGCTGCTACTTCGACTGAATTCGGCCTTAGGTTTTCTGGTCTTCGGTCTTCTTCTCAAACTAGGGCTCTCGAAATTTGTCTGGCCTTGGGGTATTTATAGTTTCTGTCTGAGGGCAAGATGCGGCGCATTGAATAAGTAGATGCGGCGCATTGACTTAACTTCGCGTGGGGTCCAAGATTAATATATTCAGAAATATTCGTACACCGCCAGAAGATGCGCTGTCTTGGATCGTAGCTTGTGAAATCTTGATAGTGATGCGCCGTATGTAATAAGTAGGATGCGGCGTATCTGGAGCAGAATGATCTTGATCTTGTACATTTCAGTAGACTCTTAACTTCTTGCTTGTTTTGCTCCATAATTAGTCCAAAATCGCCAAGTTTCACATAATACTTGTTTTTACCTGAGAATTACAAAAGTAAACATTAACGTATCAATTCTCACAGATAATATAATAAAACAAGTCAAATAAATAGGATAAATGATGGTAATAAAATGTACTTATTTGAGTTCATCAAATATCCCCCCACTTGAACTTTACTTGTCCCCAAGTAAACCTTAGAATTAATCTTATGAAAATGTATCCTAAAAATGTTAGGATTTATTTTTATATTTAAGCATGTATTCATTTTTGTCATAATCACACAACCAAACACTTAACGAATTAGAAGAAAAATAAAATATTTTGATAAAAGCAAATCTAATCCTTTAACTGTCCAGTCGTGACGAATATTCTACCATAAGCTTGGCAAGTATACGCATCTCCTCCACTAAAGCCAAGGAATAACAAGTCTGTTAGGATCTCTGGGAAATAAGAATTCATTGTTGCTGCCGATAGTGTAAAGTTGGTTCCTGCCGAAAGCTTTGGTTCCTGCTGAAAGCTCATTGCTGCCGACAGTGTTATTTTGTTCCTGCCGATAGTATTGTTGCTGCGGAGAGTATTAATTGTTATCCGTATATTTAGAATGTTTGTTATGATTTATTTTTAGAAGAGATTGTTGTTAATCTCTTTACACGTTTTCTTGTAGAACGGGTTAGGGTTAGGAGATCTTGTTAGTATAAAAGATAAACCGTCTATGAGTTTATACACGCCTTGAACATCTATTAACATTCAATAAACGATTTATAGTTTATTAGTTTTGATCCATAGAGGATCATTGTCCTTTAGAGTTTTTCTTCTTTATAATACTTGTTGTTTAGTTTCCGCAATAAACACTTGTATTGCAGAGGTTCTTGATTATACCAAGCTCAATCAAGCTCGAACTACTCGATCCTACAAGTGGTATCAGAGCCTGGTAAGGATCTCTGATAAAGAAGAAAAAGGTCGATCTCATATCTCTAAACCCTCTCTCAATGGCAGACGATAATCCTGAAACCAATGTCATTAACCCGGAAGATCAACAACCCAAACAAGAAACCACTCAAGTCCAAACACAAGTCCTCACCACCATGTCCACCAACAATGCTAAATTCCCATATCTGAAGAAAGATGAGTATGAAGTCTGGGCGATGAGAATGGAGTATTGGATCACAAACACTGATTATAATCTGTGGAATGTGATTCTTAAGGGAAATAGCAAGAAGAATATTGGAAGGGATGATGATGGCAATATTTATATAGAGCCACCAGTTACAGCAGAGGAACACCTTGCTGTTCAAAGGGAAACAAAGGCAAGAACTCTTCTACTTCAAGCTATTCCAGAGGATCATATGAGTGATTTTCATCACTTGGATGATGCTAGAAAGATCTGGCATGCTGTAAAGACCAGATTTGGAGGGAATGATGAATCCAGGAAGATGCGAAAGTCTATGCTCAAGCAAGAGTTTCAAGAATTCAAGATTTCTGAGGCTGAGGGAATTCACAAAGGCTATGACAGATTCCACAAGATCTTGAGCCAACTTAACCAGTTGAAAGCTAGGCCGGACGATGAAGATTGTAATACCAAGTTTCTGAGGGCCTTGCCACCATCCTGGTCACAGGTTTCCATAACCCTCAAGGCCAAAGGAGGATTGGATTTCATGAGCTTTGATGATCTGTACAACAAACTAAAAACCCTTGAACTTGATATCAAAGGGTATTCCACCTATTCACCTTATACTTCTACCCATACTGCTTTTGTTAGTAACTCTAGTACTAACAAAGCATTGTATGGAAATAGTCCAACACCATCAACATCCTCAATCTCCTACTCATCTCCTACACCAAAAACTCAGTCCAGATCTGATAATCTTGTTGTGGATGTGCTTCACTCGTTTGTTGCTGAAAGTACACCACAGCAGAAGATTGTGTATGATGATTTTAAACAGGTTGATGAATTGGATCTGGAAGAGATGGACTTAAGATGGCAGGTGGCTATGATATCGTTGAAGTTGAATAGGTTTGAAAAGAAGGCAGGTAGAAGGGTCAATTTTGATGGACAAGAGCCTGCTAGGTTTGACAGAAGGAAGGTGAGGTGCTATAAATGTTCTCAACCAGGACATTTTGCCAGGGAATGCCCAGACAAGAAGGTGGATGATAAAGCTCGGTATTCTGCTTTCAGAATTCAAGAATTGGAGTCAGACGACCCCAAGGCTTTGGTATCTGTGGATTCGCTGGTGGATTGGGAGCATCATGAGAAGGCTGCTGGGAGTGGATCAGATAAAGTCTGTGGGATGGTAGCTGGATATGGTGAAAAGAAACAAGTGGCTGGTCAGTTTGGAATGATGGGTCATCCATCACAGGTACAAAACTGTCCATTTGGTTGTAAATCTATATATGCTAAATTAAAACAGGAATTTGATGATATTGAAAGTGAAAATAAGGATAACCTTATTCAACTTAAGGCTCATAAAAAGGCTGTTAAGACATTAGAACAACAAAAGGTCTGGTATCAACAACAACTGTCTGCATATGAAGTAAAAGTAAAGGTTTTGGAAAGAGATTTAAAAAATGCCACTAATGAGTTTAAACATTCTGAAAGAGAAAAAGCTAAGGTAGAATTGGAAAATCAGGATCTTCAGTCTAAGCTTGATAACTCATTGGCTAGATTTGATAAGTGGAAAGACTCATCCAAAAATCTTAACATACTTATTGATAGTTCTATGTCTACTAAAACTAAAAAGGGTTTAGGATTCAGTAACCTAATAGGGACAAATCAATATTATGACCCTAATGAGTATAGTGTTTTTAATCCTGAACCTGTAGATTATAAAAAACCTGTTAAGTATGTAAAGGAGGGAGGAATGAATGATGTTCCTCCACCCATAACTGGAACATTTAAACCTGCTGATCCTTTTGTTGACTTTGATGATTCACAAATGTGCTATGGCAAAAAGGCAAATGAATTGCCTAATCTTGATTGTGACTCTAATGAATTTGTCTCTTGTTCTTACAGTGACAAATCTTCAGAAATCAAGACTGATGACTATGCCACATGTGGATCAAGTGACAAGTCTGCATCAATAATGTCAGAAGACCTCTCCTCAGAAGCAGCTACTGATGAATCTCAATCAAAGAAAGCTGCATTTGAAGATGTTTCTTTTGATAATTTTAAGAACAATAATGTTTCTAGTTGTGATTTTGTTTCAAACAATTTTGGTTGTGGTTTTGTTTCTGTTAAGGATAATTCTGTTTCATGTGTTGGTTTGAATAATTTTGTTTGCAATGAGAATGTTATTGTTAAGAAAAAGTCCCCTAGAAAGAAATCTTGCTTTGTGTGTCGTAGTTATGATCATCTTATTAAAGACTGTGACTACTATGAAAAACAGATGGGATTCCATGCTTGTAAAAATAGGTCTGTATGGAAAAATGTAAATGATATTCCCCCTTATATTCCTCAAGCAGCTAGGAGAACTTCAGTTGCTTATGGCAAACCAGTTTCTGCTGGTAAGCCTGTTGCTGCTGAAAAGTTCATTTCTGCCGATAAGCCTATTCCTGCTGCTTATTCTGTTCCTGCCGACAGGAGCAATTCTGCTGGTTGGAAAAACAATAATATTAGAACTTTCAGATCTACTAGTACTTACTTTCAAAATGCTTTGAGACCTGTTTGTTTTGACACAATGCACAAGGGAGGGACAAGATGGAACACTGCTGTTAAGTCCTCAGCAGGTTGGTCTTGGAAAATCAATAACCAACATATGAAAATGGGATCCAAGATCAATGGTGGATCTTATCAATCTCCAGGGTTTAAATCTCATTGATCCATTAGGCAGGCTCAAGTCAGCAATGGCTTGAGTCTCTCTTGTATCTAATGTTGTATATGTATTCTTTATCTCAGGATTTTCCTTTTAGAAGCAAAGATGTTGGAATTGTTGACAGTGGATGTTCCAGGAGTATGACAGGGAATTTGGAAAGGTTACATGATTTTATTCCTTTGAATGGAGGTACTGTGACATTTGGAGGAGGAGATGGAATAATCTCAGGGAAAGGAACTATCAAGACTGCCAAGCTTGACTTTGAAGATGTGCTGTATGTGAAGGAACTCCAAGACTTCAATTTGTTCTCTGTCTCTCAAATCTGTGACAAGAAGAACAGTGTTCTATTCACTGAGAATGAGTGCTTTGTGTTGTCCAAAGACTTCAAGTTGCCTGATGAAAGTCAGGTTGAACTTAAAGTTCCTAGGACTTACAATCTTTATAGCTTCAATCTTAGTGATGTTCAGCCTGAGGGGTCACTTGCTTGTCTGGTTGCAAAAGCTTCTGTGGATGAATCTAATAAATGGCATAGAAGAATGGCACATGTAAATTTCAAGACCATTAACAAGCTGGCTAAGAATGGTCTGGTGAAAGGGCTTCCTTTGAAAAACTTCTCTAATGAGCACAATTGTGTTGCCTGCAACAAAGGAAAGCAACACAAAGCATCATACAAGGCCATAACTGCTGTGAGCACCATCTCTGAGCCTTTGCAGCTTCTTCATATGGATCTTTTTGGTCCTACTTCTATTAGAAGTATTGACCATAAGAATTATTGTCTGGTGGTTACAGATGATTTTAGCAGGTTTTCTTGGACTTTCTTTTTGAGTACTAAAGATGAAACTTATCCAGTACTTAGGGATTTTATTGCATTAATAGAAAATCAGCTAAATAAAAAGGTTAAGTCTATAAGGTGTGATAATGGCACAGAGTTTAAGAATTTTAATCTTATTGAACTCTGTAGGTCTAAGGGGATAAAAAGGGACTATAGCAATGCTAGAACTCCACAACAAAATGGGGTTGCAGAAAGAAAAAATAGGACCTTGATAGAAGCAGCTAGGACTATGTTAGCTGAATCTAAGATGCCCACTATGTTTTGGACTGAAGCAGTTTGCACTGCTTGTTATGTGTTGAATAGGGTATCTATTACTAGGCCTCATAATAAAACACCTTATGAACTTTTGTCTGGGAAGGTTCCAAACATTAGTTACCTTAAGCCTTTTGGATGTCAGGTCACTATTTTGAACACTAGTGATTATCTAGGCAAGTTTGATGGAAAGGCTGATGAAGGGTTTATTGTTGGATATTCTGCTCATGGTAAAGCCTATAGGGTTTATAATCTGTCCTCTAAGAGAATAGAAGAGACTCTCAACTTAAGATATCTTGAAGATAAACCTAATTTGCAGGGTGCTGGTCCAGAGTGGTACTTTGATCTGGATTATCTATCTGACACCTTAGGGTATACTAGATTCAAATCAAATCTGTCTGGTGGTACAAATGTTTCTCAAACTAACAATGCAGGTACCTCAGATGATGATTCTGATGCAGAGAGTGATGAACGACCTATAGTTGTTCCTTCTTTTCCCTCTAACAACATTTCAGGTTCAAAGCTCAAAGATTCTTCTGATATGGCTGGAAGTGATTCTAGTTTTGCAGAAGATCTTGCTAGGCTTCAAAGACAAGAGTTTAATGCCAAAAGAGCTGCTGAGATGTTTGGTTCTGGATTTTCTAAAGAGACAGAGGAGATCCTGAGAAAGGCTGAAGCTGAAGTTCGAAGGGAACTCAATACAACTAGTAGTATTCTTGTTCCTGCTGATGCTGTTCCTGCTGATAGTGGATCGGTTCCTGCCGATCCTTCTAATGTTTCTGCTGATGTTCCTGTGTCTTCTCCATTTGTTGACAAGTTGGGAATTGATAACTCCCCTGAAAGATTTCCAATCCCTTCTGATCTTGGAAATTCGGTCTCTTCAAGAGATAAGCTTAATGATCCTCATCATCAGTCCAGATCTGGCATTTTCACTACTTCCTCATATGATGATGACTTCAACCCTTCAATTACTAATCAGGCATCCTCCATTGATGTTAATCCCATTGCTACCAAGAGGATCAATACAGTTCATCCTCAGTCTTTGATTCTTGGAGATATTAATTCCCCTGTTCAAACAAGGAGTAAATTGCATCCATCTAAATTTGGAGAATCTGCTTTTCTCAGTTATATACAGGATCAATTGAGGAGCAATCATACTGATTACTTACATTGTCTGTATGCTTGTTTCTTATCTCAAGTTGAACCATCTAGCATAGCTCAGGCACTTGCTAATGATGATTGGGTTGAGGCTATGCAAGAAGAGATGCAGCAGTTCCAGAATCAGAAAGTATGGATGTTGGTACCTTTGCCTGCTGGCAAACATGCTATTGGAACTAAATGGATTCTAAAGAATAAAAGAGATGCAAGGGGAATTGTGGTTCGAAATAAAGCTAGACTGGTTGCTCAAGGTCATAGACAAGAGGAGGGGATTGATTATGATGAGGTGTTTGCACCTGTGGCAAGAGTTGAAGCCATTCGGTTGTTTTTGGCTTTTGCTTCATTTATGGGATTTGTAGTTTATCAGATGGATGTGAAGAGTGCATTTTTGTATGGAAGGATTGAGGAAGAGGTTTATGTTACTCAACCACAGGGATTTGTAGATCCTCAGAATCCTAATTTGGTTTACAAAGTGGTTAAAGCACTTTATGGTCTTCATCAAGCACCAAGGGCTTGGTATGCACGGTTATCAGCTTTCCTGCTAAAACATGGGTACAGAAGAGGGGCTATTGATAAAACACTTTTTATCAGAAAGGACTTCAAAGATATCATTCTGGTACAAGTATATGTAGATGATATCATCTTTGGCTCCACTAATGAAGCTTGGTGCAGGGAGTTTGAAGATTTGATGAAGAGTGAATTTGAAATGAGTGCTATGGGTGAAATGACTTTCTTCTTGGGTCTTCAGGTTAAGCAGACATCAGATGGGATCTTTATTTTCTCAGGAGAAGTATGTTTATGACATGCTTAAGAAGTTTGATATGGAGAATGGGAAGATTGCTGTCACTCCATTTGAACCTCCAAAACCTAAGTCCAATAATGAACCTGATGCTGCTGTTAATGTTCATTTATATCGATCCATGATTGGCTCCCTCATGTATTTAACAGCTTCACGACCTGATATCATGTTTGCTGTTGGCGCATGTGCTAGACATCAGGTTACACCATTGACTTCTAACCTTAATGCAGTCAAGAGAATCTTTAAGTATTTGAAAGGACAGCCAAAATTGGGACTTTGGTATCCCAAAGACTCTCCTTTTGTGTTAGAAGCCTATAGTGACAGTGATTATGCTGGGGCTAACTTTGATAGGAAGTCTACAACTGGAGGTTGTCAGTTTCTGGGTAGAAGGTTAGTTTCTTGGCAGTGCAAGAAGCAGACTATAGTGGCTACATCTTCTACTGAGGCAGAATATGTTGCTGCTGCTAGTTGCTGTGGACAGGTTCTTTGGATGCAAAATCAGCTGTTGGACTATGGATTCAACTTCATGAACACTAAGATCTTTATTGATAATCAAAGTACTATGTGTATTGTTAAGAATCCTGTTTATCATCAAAGGACCAAGCATATTGAAATTCGACACCATTTCATAAGAGATGCTTATGAGAAGCATCTTATTCAGGTGGAAAAGATTCACACGGATGATAATGTGGCTGATTTGCTTACTAAGGCTTTTGATGGACCAAGGTTTAAGCATTTGGTGGTTCATATTGGGATGGTCAATCCCTAGCTACAGGGCTTAAGGGAAGGATTGCAGCTTAAGGGGAGGAATGAAGTTTAAGGGGAGGTTGATTCTTGTTGTTGTTGTATAGTTTTCATTTCTTTCTTTCTATTTTCTTTTATTTTGGTGTGATTCTTAGTTTATTAAAAAAAAAAAAAAAAAAAAAAAAAAAAAAAAAAAAAAAAAAAAAAATTTCTTTGTATATTTTGTGTGATAATAAGTGGTTTTGAGTAACACCTTGCAGGTACAGTGTTGGTGTTTACACCTGCACAATAAATGGTGCTCAACTCACCATGTCTTGCAGACAAGAAAGAGTTGACTCACCATGAGGGTACGGCTCTGGTGTGATAATCAAATCCGTTGATAGCTGTAATAGCTTGCTTAAAGCTATAGGGTACTTCAACTCACCCATGATTCATTTCTGAGAGTTGAAAATGGTTCTCAATTCACCATGGATGTAACCCTTATGGGATCCAAAGGATTGGCTAGTCCACAAAAGTATGGTTTGTGGTAAAGACACTTGGTATCCATATTTGGTATTCAATTCACCAAGGTTTGCTGTAACCTAAGAATTGACTAGTCCTGAGCAAACGGCTACAGGTAAAGACAAGTCAAATCCGTTTATAGTTGCTGATTTGCTAATAAATCAGATGGTTATCAATGTACCATGGTCTAACACACCTAAACATTGGCTACTCCAGTAGTGGTGGCTATTGGTAAAGAGACATCAAATCCATTAATTTTCAATGATTCACCTCTCACAGGAGTTAACACACCTGGATGTGATGAGAATAGTATGAAACTTAAAGAGATTTGATGTACATTTTGTCATAGTAGCAGCCAAGTTCAAGTAATGTTATGGTGACCAGTAAATCTATTTTGGAGAAGATTTCATGTTCCTGCTGCTCTATTGAAGTTGCTGCTGGAAGCTATAGAAGTTGGAATCTTGAAGTTATTGAAGTTGCTGCTGGTTACTTCTTATTGTTGCTGCTAAGTCGCAGTCCTCAAGCCTGAGTTTATGAAAGCCTTATCACATGGGAATCTTGCAGGTTAACCTAGTCAACCTCAAGATTAGGGGAGGATTGTTAGGATCTCTGGGAAATAAGAATTCATTGTTGCTGCCGATAGTGTAAAGTTGGTTCCTGCCGAAAGCTTTGGTTCCTGCTGAAAGCTCATTGCTGCCGACAGTGTTATTTTGTTCCTGCCGATAGTATTGTTGCTGCGGAGAGTATTAATTGTTATCCGTATATTTAGAATGTTTGTTATGATTTATTTTTAGAAGAGATTGTTGTTAATCTCTTTACACGTTTTCTTGTAGAACGGGTTAGGGTTAGGAGATCTTGTTAGTATAAAAGATAAACCCGTCTATGAGTTTATACACGCCTTGAACATCTATTAACATTCAATAAACGATTTATAGTTTATTAGTTTTGATCCATAGAGGATCATTGTCCTTTAGAGTTTTTCTTCTTTATAATACTTGTTGTTTAGTTTCCGCATAAACACTTGTATTGCAGAGGTTCTTGATTATACCAAGCTCAATCAAGCTCGAACTACTCGATCCTACAAAGTCTAAAGCGGTAAAAAGGGTTTGTAGGTTAAGGGTTAATCATTCTTCTTAATCTCTATCGATCTCAAATTCCAAAAAAGGCGACAAAATCACAAATACATGATCGAATCCACGAACACGATACTTGCAATTGCTCAAATCCTTAACTCGAATAGGCTAAAGATAGGACCAAGTAATCTTCACCAATAATATTATATCAAAAAGGGCGACAAAATCATAAATACATAGCCGAATCCGCGACTACGATACTTAAGATTGCTGAAATCCCTAATCTCAATAAATCAAAGGTTTGGATAAAGAATAATATAGGGTATGGATAATATTTGGGATTCAAATTGGTGTAAAATGAAAAATAAACAAAACAAATAAATTAAAATCCTAAGTGTGGTTAATCACTATCCCAACCATCCCATGAATAGGACTCATATCATAGAATAACTCACGCTTTAACACTTGAAACACACGCTTTAGGTAGACACGAATTATACTCAACAAGTTCTCAATCAAAGAATAACCTTTAGTTGGCGTTCCCATAACGTTCAACTCCCATTCAATCCATAGATATAATATACAACAACTAGTGGTGATATCAACCACTTAATACAAAACTTTACATAAGTTGGTTAAAACAAACTTCCAACTTTTCCTTTTTCTTTTTCTTTTCTCATTTTTCGATTTTTTTTTCTTTTTTTTTTTTACTTGAAACATAAACATAGATGTGTAAAATTTCACAACTTTTCTATCACTTTCTTTCCGGATAATTTTTCCATACTTTTCATACTTTCAGAAATAACGGTAATAGTGAAAGTAGTAAACACACGAAAAATAAACTCAAAGATATACAATATTTACTTTTACTCCAATTGCATTGTGCAATTTCCCGACCTAACCATAGATAATGAATTACGCACGCGAACACAGGTAATGTAAGGAAACACACTTTGCCTAAAGCAATTAACCAACCACGGATTTTAATCTACAGGGTAGGCTAAGGTGTAAGGGTGTAACGAAACATAATAACAAAGGTGTAAGAAACGAAAGGAATGGCTCTGAGGGTTTTTCTAGGGGTATCTTACTCTAAAAGTGAGAGTAACAAAAGGGTTTATACGGGGGTTAACTAACCAGTGTAGTTAGCTAATAACACATAACATATAAAGGCTATTTGGGTGTAATCCTAGAATTTTACAAATTTAGACAAGTCATTCCAATTATAAAAATAATACTTATTATGGTGGTCTCGAATAGTATACAAGCCAAGTTCTAAAGTTTACAAGTCACCGGCACACTCATAGATTTGTGAATTTTTGAAAAGTTCACAATTTTTGAAATAATGTCATGTGTGCTGCTATGTAATTTAGACTTTAAACAAAAACATGCTAAAAATTTTAAATTTTGATAAATTAAGCACATTTTAAGCATATTTTGAAAATTTTGGGACAAGTAAGTGTTCTAATTCTCCAATCCCCCCACTTAAGTTAAACAACGACCTCGTTGTTTGTATAAAAGATTAAAAACTGGAAAATAAAAGAATTAGAACAGAAAAACTCCCCTGAGATTTGCTCGGTATGATCCTCCATTATTTGTATAAGAGCAAAAATCATCTTTCTTGTGGATTAGAACGTTTAAGCTTCATAATTGATGTATCAACAGGAAATGCAGGAATCTATAATACCACCAAGACTTTAACACACCTGAGTTAAGAAGGTTCAAACTTGCATAATACATTAGTAGTTAGAAAAAATAAAACTTAAAAATTAAAATGAAAATCATCAGGTCAGTCGATACGCCGTATCTTACGGAAGAAGATACGCCGTATCGAGCCTGGAATAAATACGAATCAGAATAGAAGATGCGACGCATCCTTAACCAGGGATGCGCCGCATTAAAATAAACTGACAAAAAGTTTTAAAGTCGAAAATAAAAAATGCAGAAAATAAAGTAAGATATGACCAGTGCAGAAGATGCGTCGCATCTCAGGATTGAGATGCGCCGTATCTTCTGCGGGCCAGACTGACTCAACACAGAACAGAATAGTAAAAATTTTCTCCGGGTTGTCTCCCGGTCAGCACTTGTCTTTATTCCAGAGTCTTCAAGTTAGACTCACGTTCGGCTCTTTATTTTGTTCTTGTTACGCGCCATCCTTCTTCATTCATCCAAAAGATGTTCCCGTATAGCTCCGCAACATTTTCTTCCGTACGACTTAATCTAATATATTTTTTTATCTTCGTCGCAACATATTCCTCATCAGGTCCCAAAGAGTATTTGATGACTTTAATTTTTTCAGAAATAATCATGGGTGGCTTATTATAAGGGATCCCAAGTAGTTGACATTTTCTCTTGGTGAATTCTTCTTCGTCCTTATCAACAAACTCGAAATAAGGATCCTTATTCAAATAGTCATCAAGTTCATCGATCAATTCTTCTTGCGACTCATCGTTATTATTATAGGGTTCATAATTAACCACGTTAAAGGATTGATAATAATCTTGAATCTCATCCCACTCATTTTTCAATTCCCATTGCAAGCGTTGACTAAGCTTTGTGTAATCATCAAATTGTCCATGCACCCATTCCCAGAAAGTAGTATTCAATGTTCCCTTTAGCTCTTTCAAGTATTCGATTCTACCCTTTTCTTCCAAAGCCTCCGCTTTTTGTGGGCAGTCTTCAACATTTTCATACCACTCATAGTCTTCAAAGGTTACATCGTTTCCAACTCGTTTCATCCCAATTATACTTCCCCCATTGCAGGTTCCGTCACTCTTATAATCACAGGTTGGCCATTTACTACTTCCGTCCTTGAAAACGAAAGGTTTACAAGTGTGATTAATATGCTCAAATTCCCATGGTTTATCCCAAACCCATGGTATTTGGTCATTCCATTCATAGTACCAGGTGTTTTTGAAATCATCATAAGTTTTGAATCCTGGTAGATCTCCAGTAAGCACATAAGCGTCGATTTGAAGAAGGTAATTGAATTCTTTGAATTTTTTGCACAAGTGTGTCTCATAATTGAACACATCAATGTTTATCCTGAATAATTCTTCAATCCCTTCCTCGATTATTGAATTGTCATCAGACGATCCATTGTCGCTCTCTACTTCCTCATCTTTCCTCTCGTCCAATATACCCATAACGCATCCTTAGTAGCTTGGTCCATGCTCTTATGGTTTTTGAATTTACTAGCTAACCAATCCGAAAAATCATCATTGTTAGGATCATAGTTAATGTCAAAGCTAGCGATACTAATCATTTTCCTCCTTATTTCCATGAACTCATTAAATTGTTCCTTGAAACTCCGTGTCAACCATGAAGTCATAATCCGCTTGACTTCATTCGCAGGGGCAAATTTTGGATTACCATATTTAAGCTCGAGCCAGTCTTTCAAAGAGATATCCATTAATTTCACCAACCTTTTACGAAACACTATTTCTGCTTCAGCATAAATTCTTTCGTCCTCTATATCAACTCCCAAATATTGTTCGGAATAAGGCATATATGAAGCTTGTGAAGGTTGGACTTCATATCTTTTGTTGCTCGATTTGTTGACTACATTTGCTGAGTTTATGTATTCAATTCGGAATTTCCCATCTTTTTCTTCGATAGTAGTCCAAGTTAATCCCTTAGATTCAATGATGGGCCATAAGAGTAAAATTCATCTTCAGTGTAGCTCATTAGTAAATCATAAGAGAATATCCCATCTTCGATATTGCATAAGCGCTTGAATTCCTTATAAGTAGCTTCAAGAGGGGTCTCCCAAGAGAATAATTCGGCATCAATCATGAGCACATTGAAGTTGACATCATCAAAAACTTCCACTACTAATGAATCCGAAAGCAAGAGTTCCTTGGCAAGATATCCGTTCAATGACATGTCTTCCATAGCAAAACCTATCATCATAGGTAAAATCGTAAGTAGGATTTGTTCGCTAGAAGAGAGATTAATGAATTTAGAAACGGATATAAGAATAAAAATAACTGATATCTGCAGATGATGCGCCGTATCCAAAAAGTTGGATACGCCGTATCTTATAATCGTTAAAATTAAATCAGACTTTTATTCAGAAAATAGATACGCCGCTTAGAAATTTAGAATGCGCCGTATCAGTTAAAATTATCAAAAATCAACATATATTTATTAAAATTAAATGCGTCGTATTAACAAAAGTTAATGCGCCGTATTTTCGTTACGTTTCAAAATACAAGATTTTTTATTCAGAAGATGCGCCGTATCGACAGAGATCGATGCGTCGTATCTGTTTAATAATTCGAAAACTGTTTTTAATTAAAATAATAGATACGCCGTATCTGCTAAAGCAGATGCGTCGTATGGCGTTATTGCTTAGAAAAAATTTATTATTATTTTAAAAAAAAAACAGATGCGCCGTATCTTGGGGAAAGATGCGTCGTATCGAATTTATTAAACGCGTTGTATTTTATAAAAATTAAACGCAATACGCCGTATCTGTGAAAACAGATGCGCCGTATCGTTTGAATTAGCTCAGTACCACGATAGCAGTATGCAAGAAAATACAGAAAATAAAAACAAATAATAAAAACAAACAAAAATAAAGAAAAATAAAAAAACACAAAAACAGAGAATATGCAAATAATACAATGAATGCAATTTAACCTAATATACAACAGGGTTAGCGGTTAGAATAAAAATTAAAAAGAAAAACCTAATTAAAATACTAATCAAATTAACAGATAATAACAATTCACTCCCCGGCAGCTGCGCCAAAAACTTGATGTGTCGTGTGCGTATGATCTAATTTATACCCACGGTATGTCGTTGTGGTTTTAGCAGTATTCAAGTTTTAAATTTATATTTAGCCGACTTATCAATAACACACACACTTTAACGAGCAGTGTACCCAGTCAGTATGAATATAATGGTAAGTAGAGTGTCGATCACTAAGAGTGGAACGTATTATCTAGTTATTCTAATTAGTATTTTAATATCTTAAGTTAGCTATACAACCTAATCTAACGCAAGGGGGTTTCAGCCTGAGAGACTGGCACGGTTTGGTTGTGATTAATTATAAACTAAACTAATAGGCACGAATCAGCGAATAGCACACACGTACACAGATAAATACTTGAGACAATAAGATGACCTGTCCTGATAGTTAAGTAGCTTGTCACTTGTTTTATTGCTAGTTTTATATGAAGTGTATAGTTCGATGCAACGCACCGAGATTAAGTCCTTTCTCGTTGGTTCTAATCTTATCGGCGAGTAAACCCTTAATGATTACTTATGACTATCCTATTTATCTTTCTTCCTACTTTTCTACAGACGATAGAATGCATAGGCGATCTAATAAATAGGCGAGGAAGGGGCATGGCGACCCAAGCAATGCTCAGCTAGACACAGAGGTTATCAATGCACTAATAAAAGTCACCAAAGACATCAACATATATACTTTAATTAATGGGAAAACAATATTAAGGGGAGTTGAAGTGCACGATTAAATCAATGATCACAAGCCCATCAATCCTGACCAATTAAAGTGTACTAATACAATAAAACAAAACTACTTAATGAATTGAATACATGCAGGACCTTCTTACAGCTCTCGTATCTTCGTTCAAGGTGTGTCTTGTGCTGCTACTTCGACTGAATTCGGCCTTAGGTTTTCTGGTCTTCGGTCTTCTTCTCAAACTAGGGCTCTCGAAATTCGTCTGGCCTTGGGGTATTTATAGTTTCTGTCTGAGGGCAAGATGCGGCGCATTGACTTAACTTCGCATGGGGTCCAAGATTAATATATTCAGGAATATTCGTACACCGCCAGAAGATGCGGCGTAACTCCATTCTTAGATGCGGCGCATGTCCTTGCTGTCTTTGATCGTAGCTTGTGAAATCTTGATAGTGATGCGCCGTATGTAATAAGTAGGATGCGGCGTATCTAGAGCAGAATGATCTTGATCTTGTACATTTTAGTAGACTCTTAACTTCTTGCTTGTTTTGCTCCATAATTAGTCCAAAATCGCCAAGTTTCACATAATACTTGTTTTTACCTGAGAATTACAAAAGTAAACATTAACGTATCAATTCTCACAGATAATATAATAAAACAAGTCAAATAAATAGGATTAATGATGGTAATAAAATGTACTTATTTGAGTTCATGAACGCTGAACGTGGACGTTCAAGATCGGCCGGTAGCGCAAAAGAAAAGAACCTTCTCAGCCGAAAAGAACCCGGTCATAGCCAGCGAAGTGGAAGAATGGGTGAAAGCCGGAATAGTTCGACCAGTGCAATACCCTACGTGGATTTCAAACCCAGTGTTGGTCAAGAAATCCGATGGTAGTTGGAGGATGTGCATCGACTTCAAAAACCTCAACTCATCTTGCTGAAAGGATTATTACCCGTTGCCAGAAATTGATTGGAAGATAGAGTCGGTCATGGGGTTCCGGTACAAGTGCTTTTTGGACGCTTACAAGGGATACCACCAAGTGCAAATGGTGACGGAGGATGAAGAGAAAACAACCTTTTATATTGAGCATGGGACTTACTGTTATACAAAAATGCCGTTTGGTTTGAAGAATGCCGGAGCCACGTACCAGCAATTAGTTGACTCAGCCTTCCGGTCACAGATAGGGAGAAACCTTGAGGCGTACGTGGACGACATGGTAATAAAAAGCAAAACAGAAAAAGAATTGTTGGCTGACATAGCAAAAATGTTTGATAACCTCCGGAAGATTAATATGAAATTGAACCCTAAGAAATGTTCGTTCGGAGTAGAAGAAGGAAGATTTCTTGGGTACATGGTAACGTCCGAGGGGATTAGGGCGAACCCGAAGAAAACTCGAGCCGTGGTGGACATGCAGTCCCCGAAATCGCTGAAAGAAATGCAGAGCTTAAGTGGTAAGCTGGCGGCTCTGAACTGTTTCTTGTCAAAGTCGGCAGAAAGAGCGCTTCCGTTCTTCGACACATTGAAAAATATCACCAAGGATAACCGGGATGAATACCGATGGACGGAACAGGCCGATGGCTTTTCAAGAAATGAAAAATATGATCCTCGAACTTCCATACCTAACAACCCCAAAACCGAAAGAAGACCTGTACGTGTACCTAGCAGCGTCAAAGGGGGAGATAAGTGGGGTGTTTTGGTAGAAAGGGAAAGAAAGCAAACCCCGGTACATTACGTTAGCCGAACGTTGCATGAGGCCGAACAGAATTATCCTCCGGTGGAGAAGCTAGCTCTGGCGCTGTTACACTTATCAAAGAGACTTAGGAGGTATTTTGAGGCTCATCCGATAAAAGTCATCACTGATCAACCCATCAAACAAATACTGAACAAAGCGGAATCATCCGGGAGACTGGCCAAATACACCGTGGAATTAGGAGCTTACAATATCACTTATGTACCCGGAACGCGATCAATGGACAAATCCTTGCAGATTTTATAATGGAAATACCCTTGGTCACATCCGATCAGATCGTAAAAGAGGATGGCAAGGAGATATGTAATATCTCCAGTCAAGAGCAGTGGGTGTTGTATACCGATGGAGCGTCCAGCAAGTCAGGCGCCGGTGCAGGTTTGGTGTTGATTAGCCCAGATCAAACGGAATATACCTACGTCATCCGATTAAACTTTAAAAGCACCAACAATGAGGCCGAATACGAAGCCTTGCTGGCAGGATTGAGAGTCACCGGGAAAATGAAGATCCAGGCGTTGGAAGTTAGAGTAGACTCCAATCTAGTAGAGAACCAGATCAATGGGGAATTCGTAGCATCCAAGCATAGCATGATACGGTACTTGGCCAAGGCCAAAGAGTATATTGCATGCTTTGAACAGTTTAAAATCCAGAGCATCCCAAGAACACAAAACCAAAAGGCAGATATACTCAGTAAGCTGGCATCCATGGCTTTCGACCACTTGACAAAGGAAACCTTAGTGGAAGTTTTGGAAAAACCATCAACAGAAGAAGAGGTAGTCAGCACCATTGTAGAGGAAGAAGAGGAAAACTGGATGATCCCATTCATTCGGTGTAAGCAGGAGGGAGTTTGGCCGGAGGATCAAAACGAGGCTCGGGCTCTCCGAATGAAAATAAATCAGTATACCCTAGTGGATGGCGTGCTTTTCAAAAAATCCTATCTGGGCCCAATTGTGAGATGTTTCGGACCATTACAGGCCAACTACATCATCCGGGAGGTGCACGAAGGAGCGTGTGGGACGCATTCGGGGCCGCGATCTGTAGTCGCGAAGTTAATGTGACAGGAATACTACTGGCCGACCATGCACCGGGATGCCAGGGAAATAATTCAGAAATGTGACCCTTGCCAGATACATGCACCTGTGCCGAGGCTCCCAAAAACTGGACTGACTTCAATCATGGCCCCATGGCCCTTCTATCAATGGGGCATGGATGTGTTGGGTCCTCTGCCGGAAGCTCCGGGGAAAATCAAGTTTGTTATTGTAGCCATCGACTATTTCACCAAGTGGATGGAAGCCAAGCTATTAGCTCGCACAACTGGGAAAGAAGTCAAAAAGTTTGTTTGGGAGAACATAGTATGTAGGTTTGGGTTGCCGAGGGTAATCGTTACGGACAACGGGAGCAATTTCATCCCTGATCCCTTCAAAAGCTGGTGCGAACACTTGAATATAACCCAGATCAATACCGCCGTAGCCCACGCTCAAGCCAACAGATTAGTAGAAAGAGCGAACAAGAGCCTGATGAAGGGGTTCAAATCTAGGCTCGGCAGGGAAAAGGCCGGATGGGTGCATGAATTGCCAAATGTCCTGTGGGCACACCGCATGTTGTTGGAGACAAGGAATGGAGAAACACCGTTTAGCCTTACGTACGGAAGTGAAGCAGTCATACCGGCCGAAATAGGAATGCCAACGTTTCGAACCATGGTAACCAAGGAAAAGGAAAAGGATGAGGGGATCTGTTTAAACCTTGAACTCCTGCAAAAACGAAGGGAGATGGCCGCTATCCGAGAGGCGAAATACAAGAAAAAGGTAGAGCAATATTACAACCGAAGGGTTCGTGCCGAATCGTTTAAGGTAAGTGATGAACTCAAATAAGTACATTTTATTATTATCATTTATCCTATTTATTTGACTTGCTTTATTATATTATATATGAGAATCGATACATTAATGTTTACTTTAGTAATTCTCAGGTAAAAACAAGCATTATGTGAAACTTGGCGATTTTGGACTAATTATGAAGCAAAACAAGCGAGATGTCAAAAGTCTACTGAAATCCAGAAGATGCACCGTATCTCACTCAACAGATACGACGCAATATCATACTTAGATGAATTCGAAGACCATTTCCTGACTTTGAAGAATGCGCCGCATGCAATTCTCTCATGCGCCGCATATGAAACTTTGGTCAAAGAAGAAGATCAAGCTCGTTCTACTCCAGATACGCCGCAATATACTTCTAACATACGGCGTATCACTATCAATATTTCACCAGTTACAATCCAAGACAGCTAAAGTACATGCGCCGCATACAAAGATCAAGTTACGCCGCATCTGAAGACGGTGTACGAATATTCCAGAATATATTAATCTTGGACCCCACGCGAAGTTAAGTCAATGCGCCGCATCTATCAACTCAATGCACCGCATCGATCCCTCAGACAGAAACTTTAAATACCCCAAGGTCAGACGAATTTAAAAGACCTTTTGTGTAACCCTAGAGCCGAATTCAGACGACCAAGCAGCACAAGACACACCTCAAACAAAGATACAAGAGCTATAAGAAGGTCCTGCATGTATTCAATTCATTAAGTAGTTTTGTTTTATTGTTTTAGTACGCTTTAATTCATCAGGATTGATGGGCTTGTGTCATGTGACTACGGAAGATCATGCACTCCCCTTAATATTGCTTTCCCATTAATTAAAGTTTATATGTTGATGTCTTTGGTGACTTTTATTAGTGCATTGATAACCTCTGTGTCTAGCTGAGTCTTGCTTGGGTCGCCATGCCCCTTCCTCACCTATTTATTCTAGCGTCTCTAGAAAAATAGGATAGACATAAGTAATCATTAAGGGTTTACTCGCCGATAAGATTAGAGCCAACGAGAAAGGTTTAATTATATACACTTCATATAAAACTAGCAATAAAACAAGTGACAAGCTATTTAATTATCAGGACAGGTCTTCTTATTGTCTCGAGTATCTATCTGTGTACGTGTGTGCTAATCGCTGATTCGTGCTCATTAGTTTAGTTTCCTATTTAATTATAACCAAACTGTGCCAGTCTCTCAGGCTGAACCCCCTTGCGTTAGATTAGGTTGTATAACTAACTTAGGATATTAAAATACTGATTAGAATAACTAGATAATACGTTCCACTCTTAGTGATCGACACTCTGCTTACCATTATATTCATACTGACCGGGTACACTGCTCGTTAAGTGTGTGTGTTATTGATAAGTCGGCTAAATATAAATTTAAAATTTGAGTAGGCATTAATACTGCTAAACCGCAACGACACATCACGCGCATCAAGTTTTTGGCGCCGTTGCCAGGGAGTGAATTGTTATTATCTGTTAATTTGATTAAGTATTTTAATTAGGTTTTTCTTTTTAGTTTTTTTTTAGATTCTAACCACTAACCCTGTTGTATATTAGATAGATTGCATTCATTGTATAATTTGCATATTTACTGTTTTTGTGTGTTTTTGTTTTCTGTAATTTTTGTTTCTTTTTGTTTGTTTTTATTTTTGTTTTTCTTTTTTCTGTATTTTTCTGCATTCTGCTATCGTTGTATTGTGCTGATACAAACAATACGGCGCATCTGTTTTAAATAAGAAATTTTTTTAAACCCTAACGCCATACGACGCATCTGTTTTAACATATACGGCGTATTTTCTATTTAAATTAAAAACAGTTTTTCGAATTATTAAACAGAAGCGACGCATCGATCTTTATCGATACGGCGCATCTACTAAATCAAAAATCTTGTATTTTGAAACGTAACGAAAATACGGCGCATTAGCTTTTGTTAATACGACGCATTTAATTTTAATAAATATAATCGATTTTTGATAATTTAAACTTGATACGGCGCATTCTAATTCATAAGCGGTGTATCTGTTTTCTGAATAAAAGTCTGATTAAATTTTAACGTAATAAGATACGGCGTATCTAACTTTCTGGATACGGCACATCGTCCGCAGATATCAGCCATTTTTATTCTTTATATTCGTTTCTAAATTCATTAATTTCTCTTCTAGCGAACAGATCCTACTGACGATTTTACCTATGATGACAGGTTTTGCTATGGAAGATATGTCAATGAACGGATATCTTGCTAAGGAACTTATGAAAGATAAGCACAATGAAAAGTCCCGCACCAAAAAGCTGTTAATTCTGGAAAGTGATGACGAGTGTGATAACTATGAAGTTAGCTTGAGCAAGTTCCCAGCATTAAGCATTACTAAAAGCTCAGAATTGGAAAAGGAACTCTTGCTTTCGGATTCATTCGAAAATTTCGATGCTATTACTTGCAACTTACCTTCGATCGATGCTTTACTCAAATCCGTATCTCAAACCAACATGCCCTTCTACTCAGTGGAAGTTTATGAAGATGTCAACTTCAATGTACTCACGATTGATGCCGATTTATTTTCTTGGGAAACTCCTCTTGAAGCTACTTATATGAAATTCAAACGCTTATGCAATATTGAAGATGGGATATTCTCTTATGATTTACTAATGAGCTACACTGAAGATGAATTGTTACTCTTATGGCCTATCATTGAATCTAAAGGATTAACTTGGACGACTATCGAAGAAAAATATGGGAAATTCCAAATTGAATACATGAACTCAGCAAATGCAGTCAACAAATCAAGCAACAAAAGCTATGGTAGAGGAAATATCCAACCTATACAAACTTCTTATATGCCTTATTCCGAACAGTATTGGGGATTAGATAAAAGCAATCTGGATGATGAAAGAATTTATGCTGAATCGGAGATACTGTTTCATAAAAAGTTGGTAAGGTTGATGGATATCTCTTTAGAAGAATGGCTTGAACTTAAATACGGTGATCCCAAATTTGCTCCTACGAATGAAGTCAAACGGATTGTGACCTCATGGTTGACACGAAGTTTTAAAGAACAATTTAATGAGTTCATGGAGATAAGGAGGAAAATGATTGGTAATACTAGCCTTGACGTTAACTACGATCCTAACAATGTTGATTTTTCAGATTGGTTAGTTAGTAAGTTCAATAACCATAAGATCATGGACCGAGATACTAAAGATGTGTTATGGGTATATTGGATGAGAGGGGAAGATGAGGAAGAAGAAAGCAACAATGGATCATCACATGATGATTCAACGATCGAGGAAGGCATTGAAGAATTGTTCAACATAGACATTGATGTGTTCAATTATGAGACACCCTTGTGCAAACAATTCAAAGAATTTAATTACCTTCTTCAAATCGACGCTGATGTGCTAACTGGAGATCTACCAGGATTCAAAACTTATGATGAGTTCAAAAACACCTGGTACTACGAATGGAATGACCAGATACTATGGGTTTGGGATAAACCATGGGAATTTGGGCATATTAATCACACTTGTAAACCTTTCCGTTTCAAGGATGGAAATAGTGAATGGCCAACCTGTGATTGGAAGAATGATGGAACCTGCAATGGGGGAAGTATAATTGGAATGAAACGAGTTGGAAACGATGTATACTTTGAAGACTATGATTGGTATGAAAAAGTTGAAGACTGCCCACGTAGAGCAAAGGCTTTGCAAGAAAAAGGTAGAATCAAATACTTAAAAGAACTAAAGGGAGCATCGAATACTACTTTCTGGGAATGGGTGCATAGAAAATGTGATGATTACACAAGGCTTAATCGACGCTTACAATGGGAATTGAAAAGAAAGTGGGACGAGACTCAAGATTATTATCAATCCATTAACTTGGTTAATTATTATCCCTATGATAATAACGATGAGTCACGAGGAAAATTAATTGATGAACTTGATGACTATTTGAATAAGGATCCTTATTTCAAGTTTGTTGATAAAGACGAAGAAGAATTCATCGAGAGAAAATGTCGACTACTTGGGATCATATGAGGAATATGTTGCGACGAAGACCAAAGAATATATTAGATTAAGTCGAATGGAAGAAAATGTTGCGGAGCTATACGGTAACATCTTTCGGATGAAAGAAGAAGGATGGCACGTAACAAGAACAAAATAAGGAGCTGAACGTGAGTCTAACTTGAAGACTCTGGAATAAAGACAAGTGCTGACCGGGAGACAACCCGAAGGAAAAATTTTTACTTTTCTGTTCTGTGTCGAGTCTGTCAGACCTGCAGAAGATGCGGCGCATCTCCATCATAAGATGCGACGCATCACCTGCACTGGTCATATCTTATTTCATTTTCTGCATTTTTATTTTTGACTTTAAAACTTTCTGTCAGTTTATTTAATGCGGCGCATCCCTGGTTAAGGATGCGACGCATCTTTTATTCTGATTCGTATTTATTCCAGGCTCGATACGGCGTATCTTCTTCCATAAGATACGGCGTATCGACTGACCTGATGATTTACAGTTTAATTTTTTAGGTTTTATTTTTACTAACTACTAATGTGTTAGGATCTCTGGGAAATAAGAATTCATTGTTGCTGCCGATAGTGTAAAGTTGGTTCCTGCCGAAAGCTTTGGTTCCTGCTGAAAGCTCATTGCTGCCGACAGTGTTATTTTGTTCCTGCCGATAGTGTTGTTGCTGCGGATAGTATTAGTTGTTATCCGTATATTTAGAATGTTTGTTATGATTTATTTTTAGAAGAGATTGTTGTTAATCTCTTTACACGTTTTCTTGTAGAACGGGTTAGGGTTAGGAGATCTTGTTAGTATAAAAGATAAACCCGTCTATGAGTTTATGTACGCCTTGAACATCTATTAACATTCTATAAACGATTTATAGTTTATTAGTTTTGATCCATAGAGGATCATTGTCCTTTAGAGTTTTTCTTCTTTATAATACTTGTTGTTTAGTTTCCGCATAAACACTTGTATTGCAGAGGTTCTTGATTATACCAAGCTCAATCAAGCTCGAACTACTCGATCCTACAAGTGGTATCAGAGCCTGGTAAGGATCTCTGATAAAGAAGAAAAGGTCGATCTCATATCTCTAAACCCTCTCTCAATGGCAGACGATAATCCTGAAACCAATGTCATTAACCCGGAAGATCAACAACCCAAACAAGAAACCACTCAAGTCCAAACACAAGTCCTCACCACCATGTCCACCAACAATGCTAAATTCCCATATCTGAAGAAAGATGAGTATGAAGTCTGGGCGATGAGAATGGAGTATTGGATCACAAACACTGATTATAATCTGTGGAATGTGATTCTTAAGGGAAATAGCAAGAAGAATATTGGAAGGGATGATGATGGCAATATTTATATAGAGCCACCAGTTACAGCAGAGGAACACCTTGCTGTTCAAAGGGAAACAAAGGCAAGAACTCTTCTACTTCAAGCTATTCCAGAGGATCATATGAGTGATTTTCATCACTTGGATGATGCTAGAAAGATCTGGCATGCTGTAAAGACCAGATTTGGAGGGAATGATGAATCCAGGAAGATGCGAAAGTCTATGCTCAAGCAAGAGTTTCAAGAATTCAAGATTTCTGAGGCTGAGGGAATTCACAAAGGCTATGACAGATTTCACAAGATCTTGAGCCAACTTAACCAGTTGAAAGCTAGGCCGGACGATAAAGATTGTAATACCAAGTTTCTGAGGGCCTTGCCACCATCCTGGTCACAGGTTTCCATAACCCTCAAGGCCAAAGGAGGATTGGATTTCATGAGCTTTGATGATCTGTACAACAAACTAAAAACCCTTGAACTTGATATCAAAGGGTATTCCACCTATTCACCTTATACTTCTACCCATACTGCTTTTGTTAGTAACTCTAGTACTAACAAAGCATTGTATGGAAATAGTCCAACACCATCAACATCCTCAATCTCCTACTCATCTCCTACACCAAAAACTCAGTCCAGATCTGATAATCTTGTAGTGGATGTGCTTCACTCGTTTGTTGCTGAAAGTACACCACAGCAGAAGATTGTGTATGATGATTTTAAACAGGTTGATGAATTGGATCTGGAAGAGATGGACTTAAGATGGCAGGTGGCTATGATATCGTTGAAGTTGGATAGGTTTGAAAAGAAGGCAGGTAGAAGGGTCAATTTTGATGGACAAGAGCCTGCTAGGTTTGACAGAAGGAAGGTGAGGTGCTATAAATGTTCTCAAACAGGACATTTTGCCAGGGAATGCCCAGACAAGAAGGTGGATGATAAAGCTCGGTATTCTGCTTTCAGAATTCAAGAGTTGGAGTCAGACGACCCCAAGGCTTTGGTATCTGTGGATTCGCTGGTGGATTGGGAGCATCATGAGAAGACTGCTGGGAGTGGATCAGATAAAGTCTTTGGGATGGTAGCTGGATATGGTGAAAAGAAACAAGTGGCTGGTCAGTTTGGAATGATGGGTCATCCATCACAGGTACAAAACTGTCCATTTGGTTGTAAATCTATATATGCTAAATTAAAACAGGAATTTGATGATATTGAAAGTGAAAATAAGGATAATCTTATTCAACTTAAGGCTCATAAAAAGGCTGTTAAGACATTAGAACAACAAAAGGTCTGGTATCAACAACAACTGTCTGCATATGAAGTAAAAGTAAAGGTTTTGGAAAGAGATTTAAAAAATGCCACTAATGAGTTTAAACATTCTGAAAGAGAAAAAGCTAAGGTAGAATTGGAAAATCAGGATCTTCAGTCTAAGCTTGATAACTCATTGGCTAGATTTGATAAGTGGAAAGACTCATCCAAAAATCTTAACATACTTATTGATAGTTCTATGTCTACTAAAACTAAAAAGGGTTTAGGATTCAGTTACCTAATAGGGACAAATCAATATTATGACCCTAATGAGTATAGTGTTTTTAATCCTGAGCCTGTAGATTATAAAAAACCTGTTAAGTATGTAAAGGAGGGAGGAATGAATGATGTTCCTCCACCCATAACTGGAACATTTAAACCTGCTGATCCTTTTGTTGACTTTGATGATTCACAAATGTGCTATGGCAAAAAGGCAAATGAATTGCCTAATCTTGATTGTGACTCTAATGAATTTGTCTCTTGTTCTTACAGTGACAAATCTTCAGAAATCAAGACTGATGACTATGCCACATGTGGATCAAGTGACAAGTATGCATCAATAAAGTCAGAAGACCTCTCCTCAGAAGCAGCTACTGATGAATCTCAATCAAAGAAAGCTGCATTTGAAGATGTTTCTTTTGATAATTTTAAGAACAATAATGTTTCTAGTTGTGGTTTTGTTTCAAACAATTTTGGTTGTGGTTTTGTTTCTGTTAAGGATAATTCTGTTTCATGTGTTGGTTTGAATAATTTTGTTTGCAATGAGAATATTATTGTTAAGAAAAAGTCCCCTAGAAAGAAATCTTGCTTTGTGTGTCGTAGTTATGATCATCTTATTAAAGACTGTGACTACTATGAAAAACAGATGGGATTCCATGCTTGTAAAAATAGGTCTGTATGGAAAAATGTAAATGATATTCCCCCTTATATTCCTCAAGCAGCTAGGAGAACTTCAGTTGCTTATGGCAAACCAGTTTCTGCTGGTAAGCCTGTTGCTGCTGAAAGGTTCATTCCTGCCGATAAGCCTATTCCTGCTGCTTATTCTGTTCCTGCCGACAGGAGCAATTCTGCTGGTTGGAAAAACAATAATATTAGAACTTTCAGACCTACTAATACTTACTTTCAAAATGCTTTGAGACCTGTTTGTTTTGACACAATGCACAAGGGAGGGACAAGATGGAACACTGCTGTTAAGTCCTCAGCAGGTTGGTCTTGGAAAATCAATAACCAACATATGAAAATGGGATCCAAGATCAATGGTGGATCTTATCAATCTCCAGGGTTTAAATCTCATTGATCCATTAGGCAGGCTCAAGTCAGCAATGGCTTGAGTCTCTCTTGTATCTAATGTTGTATATGTATTCTTTATCTCAGGATTTTCCTTTTAGAAGCAAAGATGTTGGAATTGTTGACAGTGGATGTTCCAGGAGTATGACAGGGAATTTGGAAAGGTTACATGATTTTATTCCTTTGAATGGAGGTACTGTGACATTTGGAGGAGGAGATGGAATAATCTCAGGGAAAGGAACTATCAAGACTGCCAAGCTTGACTTTGAAGATGTGCTGTATGTGAAGGAACTCCAAGACTTCAATTTGTTCTCTGTCTCTCAAATCTGTGACAAGAAGAACAGTGTTCTATTCACTGAGAATGAGTGCTTTGTGTTGTCCAAAGACTTCAAGTTGCCTGATGAAAGTCAGGTTGAACTTAAAGTTCCTAGGACTTACAATCTTTATAGCTTCAATCTTAGTGATGTTCAGCCTGAGGGGTCACTTGCTTGTCTGGTTGCAAAAGCTTCTGTGGATGAATCTAATAAATGGCATAGAAGAATGGCACATATAAATTTCAAGACCATTAACAAGCTGGCTAAGAATGGTCTGGTGAAAGGGCTTCCTTTGAAAAACTTCTCCAATGAGCACAATTGTGTTGCCTGCAACAAAGGAAAGCAACA